>JBBPBX010005623.1:26937-53663 GCA_038048925.1 Garcialebias charrua | reverse complement strand
TGCTGTATATATTCCTCCAAGCTCCAACAGCAAAGTTAGAAGTGAGGCTTTGAATGAACTATATCTGCACATCAGTGAGCAACAAACAGCCCATCCTGATGCTTTTCTCATCACGGCTGGTGATTTCAACCATGCAGATTTAAAGAGTGTATTTCCAAAAACATACAAAAACATAAACTTTGCAACAAGAGGAAACAACACACTGGACCAAGTTTACACCACCATGAAAAATGCCTACAGAGCCCTCCCCCTCCCCCACATTGGTGCTTCTGACCATATCTGTGTTATGCTAAAGCCAGCATACAGGCCGCTGGTGAAAGTCACAAAACCAGTCCGCAAGCAGATACGAGTGTGGCCAGAGGGGTCTTCAGAGGCACTCCAGGACTGTTTTGACACCACAGATTGGGGTATGTTCAAAGAAGCTGCTACCACAAACAACAACACATGTCTCCAGGAGTACTCAGACACTGTATGTTCATACATCACCAAGTGCATTGATGATGTTACCAACCTCAAAACCATCACTGTTCGGGCTAATCAGAAGCCATGGCTGACAGCTGAGGTTTACAGACTCCTGAAAGCCAGGAATGCTGCCTTCAAAGCGGGAGATCAGGTGGGCCTGAAGGCAGCCAGAAAGAACCTGGATCTGGGCATCAGAGAGGCCAAGGAGCAGTATTCCAGGAAAATAGCTCACCGTTTCAAGGACAGCAAGGATACACGCAGTCTGTGGCAGGGAATACAGACCATCACAAACTACAACCCCCCCCCCCCCGACAGCTCAACCTCTACGCTGAATGAACTGAATGAGTTCTTTGCTCGGTTTGAGGCAAGTAACAGCACACCTGCACATAAACTCCCCCCCTCTCCTGATGGCCAGGTGCTGGCGCTGTCCTCAGACAGCGTAAGGCGATCATTTATCAAGATTAATGCCCGGAAGGCCTCTGGTCCTGACAACATACCTGGTCGTGTGCTGAAGGACTGTGCAGGGGAACTCGCAGCGGTCTTCACGGACATCTTTAACATCTCACTGAGCCAGGCCATCGTCCCCACCTGTTTCAAAGCCACCACCATCATCCCTGTCCCAAAGAAGGCAACGCCCGCATGCCTCAATGACTATCGCCCAGTAGCACTCACCCCCATCCTGATGAAGTGCTTTGAACGGCTAGTCATGAAAAGCATCACATCTGTCCTCCCTGCCTCCCTGGATCCCTTCCAATTTGCATACCGACCTAATCGCTCAACCGACGATGCCATCTCCTCTGCCCTCCACACAGCTCTCACACATCTGGACACGAAGGACTCTTATGTTAGAATGCTGTTCATCGACTTCAGCTCGGCATTCAACACCATCATCCCCCAACAGCTCATCCATAAACTGGACAGTCTGGGGCTGAACACCTCAATGTGTAACTGGCTGCTAGACTTCCTGACCGGGAGACCACAGACAGTACGGATCGGGAGTAACACATCTAGCACCATCACATTGAACACAGGGGCCCCACAAGGATGTGTGCTGAGCCCCCTTCTATTCACCCTGCTAACACACGACTGCACACCATCGTACAGCTCCAACCACTTCATCAAGTTTGCGGACGACACAACAGTGGTAGGTCTCATCAGCAACAACGATGAGACGGACTACAGGAACGAGGTGAGCCGCCTGGCCTTGTGGTGCGGACACAACAATCTCACTCTCAACGTGGAGAAGACAAAGGAGATTGTCGTGGACTTCAGGAAGAGGGATGCACAACATGCCCCTCTGACCATCAACAGCACCGCAGTGGAGAGAGTGGACAGCACCAAGTTCCTGGGAGTGCACGTCTCAAAGGACCTGTCCTGGAGCAGGAACACTGCAGCACTGGCCAAGAAGGCTCACCAGCGCCTCTACTTTCTCCGCAAGCTGAAAAGGGCTGGAGCTTCAACCCCCATCATGTGCACCTTCTACAGGGGTGCCATAGAAAGTGTCCTGACCAGCTGCATCACGGTGTGGTTTGGTGCATGCACTGCATCATGCCGCAAGAGCCTCCAGCGCATCGTGAAAGCAGCTGAGAAGATCGTCGGCACCTCCTTGCCCTCACTGCAGGACTTACACAGCAAACGCCTCACTCGGAAAGCCCACTGCATGGCAGGTGATCCCACACACCCACTACACAGCCGCTTTAGACTGCTGCCATCAGGGAGGAGACTGAGGAGTCTCCAGGCTCGAACCAGCAGACTGAGAGACAGCTCTGTTCATCAGGCAGTCAGAATGCTAAACACTCTGCCTGCTCTGCCTCCCCTCCCATTTGAACTGCCTTAACACAAAAAACTTTCTCACACATTACCACTCAACACAAAGTTTTTAACACTGGACCCTGTGTCATCAAACGGGTTATTCACTAAACTCTCGGTCATGTACTCATTCAGTTTGCACTACTTCTCATATTTGCACTAATGTTTGTATTACATTACTGCCTATAGTCATACTACTGTTTACATTCACTGTTTACATTTATTAATACGGTTTACATTTATTACTACTGCTTTACATTTATTACTACTGTTTACATTTACACTACTTTTATCTACACTACTGCAGATACATATACAGCATTCTCTGACTAGCCTTATCTAAGGATGCCAAATGTGCCTTACTGCATATGCCACTTTGCCTCTATACCAACATCAACTACCTCATACATATACTGTGTACATTAACTTATATGCTGCTGTGCCACTCTTTGCAAATGTCAATGCTAGAACCTTCAGTTTATTTTATAGATATACTTTTTATACTTTTTATACTACTATGCAAAAACTCAGGACAGTATTACACTTTTATTATTTCATTTTATGCTTATGTTCATTGGGTGTTTGGTGTTTCAGGGGTGTTTGGTGTTTCAGTGTTGGTGTAAATTTTCATACTTTTATACTATTATGAAAAAACTCAGGACAGTGTTACACTTTTACTATTTTATGCTTATGTTTATTAAATGTTTTAGTGTTTAGTGTTTAGATGGTTACTGTTGCACCGAGGGACTGAGAGAAACGCAATTTCGGTCCTGTGTATGTCCTGTACATATTGCAGTTCTGACAATAAAGTTGACTTTGACTTTGACTTTGACTTGACTTTGACTTTGGCAGAAAAACATTAATAAACTCTTAATTCACCTAATCAAGAAGATCCTGTGTTAGAAGACATTTAACAAGTTGTTCTGACTTGCTTTAAAGCGCAAACCGTTTTCGCTATAGGATGTGAGTGTGGCGGCGTGGCGAATTCAGAAGTGATGCTTTTGCAATTCGTTTGGCTCTAAATTCCACAGATTTGAAATGAGGTGAAACAAAATCAGTATGATCGATCAGTATCCACCTCTTGAACAGGAATCTATGATAATTGGCCAATAGCCTCCCCAGCGACCCCTACATTATTCTTACAGTTATATTTCAGTGATACATCATCTGATATGCGCTACATTTTTTGGACGTCATCAGTGTGCACTTCTACACACATTGGTATTTTTGTATAACTTTTGACTCCAGTGTGCCCTCTAGATTATTCCAACATTTATGTCTTAGTGAACTTTCATCCAATATGTACTAGATTTATTGTGCATCATCAGTGAGCAATTCAAGACACAATGGTGGTGTTGTTTAACATTTCACTCCAGTGCACCCCATAGATTATTCCAACAGTTATATCTCAGTGACACATCATTTGATATGGGCCAGATTTATTCTGCGTAATCAGTGACCACTTTCAGACACAATGGTGTTGTTGTTTAACATTTGACTCCAGTGCGCCCCCAAGATTATTCTAACAGTTATATGTCAGTGATGCATCAAACAATCTGGACCAGATTCTGGATTCATGATCAGTGAGCACTTCTACACACATTAGTATTTTGGTTTGAAATTTGACTCCAGTGTGCCCCCTACATTATTTTAACAGTTATATCTCAGTGATACATTATTTGATATGCGCCACATTTTTTGGACATCATCAGTGTGCACTTCTACACACATTGGTGTGGTTGTATAACTTTTGACTCCAGTGTGCCCCCTAGATTATTCCAACAGTTTTCTCAGTGAAATTTCATCCAATATGTAACAGATTTATTGTTTGTCATCAGTGAGCACTTCTAGACACAATGGTGTTTTTTTTTTTACATTTCACTCTAGTGTACCCCCTAGATAATTCCAAGAGTTAGATCTCAGTGACACAGCAAATGATCTGCACTAGATTTTTGGGGCATGATCAGTGAGCACTTCTAGACACATTGATATTGTGGTATAACATATGACACCAGTGCGCCCCCTAGATTAATCTAACAGTTATATATCAGTGATACATCATCTGATCTGTACCAGATTTAGTGTGTGTCATCAGTGAGCACTTGAATGCACAATGGTAATGTTCTTTAACATTTGACTCCATTGCGCCCCTAGATTATTCCAACAGTAATACATTATTTGATCTGAAACAGATATTTGGTGTAGTACTAGTGAGCACTTCTAGACACATTGGTATTATTGTTTAACTTTTGACTACAGTGCACCCCTATATTATTGCAACAGTTATATCTCAGTTTCACATCATCCCATATGTGCGATATTTATTGTGCATCATCAATGAGCATTTTTAAACACATGTATTGTGGTTTAACATATGACTCTAGTGCGCCCCCTAGATTATTTCAAGTTATAAATATGTGAAACATCATCCGAACTGCACCCTATTTTCTGTGTGTGACAAGTGAGCACTTCAAGCCACATTGGTGTTGTTCTTAAGTTTTGACTCTAGTGCAACCACTAGATTATTCCAACAGTTATATCTCAGTGATACATCATCTGATATGCGCCAGATTTATTATGCGTAATCAGTGAGCACTTCTAGACACATTGGTTTTGTTTATTCATGACATCACTTAAGCCCCACTCACTCAGAGAATAAATTGTTGATTATTAGGTGACTCTTCCAGCTTCGCCCTGTGTAAGATATATAAAAAAAGGTAAAATGGAGCTTACTTATACAGCACTTTCCAGCCCCCTATGAGGGGCCCCAAAACGCTTCACAGTACCAGCCATCCACCCATTCCTACACACATTCATACACCGGTAGCGGTAGACTGCCATGCAAGGCACCATCCAGTCCTACCGGGAGCAACTCGGGGTTAAGTGTCTTGCCCAGGGACACAACGAGGTATGCAGTGACCGGGGATCGAACCCCGGACCTTCCGGTCCTGAGCCGGCTGCCTTGCCTCTACACCATCTCGGCCCATAAGACTGAAACTTTATTAGCTAACTGTTGATTACCACATGAGACATGTTGAAAAGCATAAAGGAAGTGCTCTTCAAACATTCACCACAAAACAGGAAGTCACAAGAACTCCTGTCTGGAAGGTTGGATTTCGGCCAAACTTCTAAGGCTTGCAGCTGTTCTCATATTGATATGGGCGGAACATATTTCAAAGATTCTACTTATGCGCATTCTGGTGGATGTGTGCGGGAATGGAATAATAGCGTTCACAATCGCGAGTGGGAGGCGTTGCTGGAGTTCCGGTGGTTGCAGGGGATGTTGAAGATTTGGCAAATGCGCACCCTAGTGAATGGGTGCGGGAAAGGCACGAGAGTGTTTGTGATGGCGACTGGGTGGACTAGCTGGAGCTTCCGCGGTCGCCGTAAGGCCGGAGCGGCGCTTTGCTGCGAGGGCCTCAATGCTGCTTGCAGCTTTAATTGTAATTATTTTTTCTATCCTTAACTTGTGTTTTTGTCTTTCAGCTACACCTGCACCTATATTTGGGCCTGCCATTCTGTGTTTGTTTGTCTCTCCTTCCTGTTCCTCTCAAACCAGCCGGTCAAAGCAGATGGCCGCTTGTCCTGAGCCTGGTTCTGCTGGAGGTTTCTTCGTTTTAAAAGGGAGTTTTTTTCCTTTCCACTGTTGCCATCGTGCTTGCTCAGGATGGAAGACTGTGATGAAGAGAAGGTTCAACAAGTCTGCTGCTTCCTTGGATAGAGAACTTTACTAATTGGCTTTTTCATTTACCAGTATGTGAATGGTCCTTTTCAGTGCCCTGAGACAACTTTGTTGTGATTTGGTGCTATATAAATAAACTGAATTGAACTGAATTATTCATCTACTAACACTAGTATATCAAGGTAACAAAATAATATTTGCAAAGATTACAATAAAAAGTAAATGGGAGTTCTTTAGGCTTTTTTAGCCTGATGTAAAGCAGCTTTAATGCAGATAAAATTAACCAATTACCTGATAAAGCAGGTATCAAAGGTCAGAGAGATGAGATGATCTGACTGAATTGACATTTTAACCTGTACTGTAAAACTACTACACAACCCAATGTATAGTGGATGTAAATATCACAGAAAAATATATAAAATGTATTTTAAACCTTAAAGCTAAAATAAAATTATGATACATAACATATTTATTTTAAATCACGAATACTATTTTATTTCTAAATAAACAAATTAAATTATTTTAAGTAAACCTACATGTTACTGTATTTTGATCTGCAGTCTTCTAATATTTTCCCAAAACGCATTGTAAATTTGCAGTACCGTAACTTTATCAAAACTTATAGTGCACAGTACTGACATGTTCATTTTGTTTAAGACAGCTGCCATCCTTGATTCGGTCTTGGAGTCATTCGAACTAGCAGTTAGCTTGTTGATCCAGACAGAGCTATTAAAAAATGTCCCTAAAGTGAGGATATTCAAATATTTGTATACAATAGCTAAGATATTATTTATAACCTTTTCATAAAATCTCCCTTGATCTGAACCTAATCCTCAAACACCTGCTGATGTCGAACAGGGGGCACAAACATGCAGACATCACGTTAAAAAGAACATGTTACTGTTTTGTCCACACATTTTGTATGGCATTGTCTGGATGACCTGAAGCCACACGAGTCTGCTTTGATTGTAAGACAAAGTCCTTCGGTTCATACTTTTGTTTTTCAGCTTGTGACATAAATCAGACTGGGAGGCTGAGATTTCCCCCGCTGACATATTTGATTCTCCATTTACATTTTATATCTGGATGAATCACCAGCGACCAACGGAAAAGGCCAAGTTGGATTAAGATGTCTCTGTGATTGCACGGTACCTTATGGACAGGCGGACAGGCAGATCTAAATCCCTGTCTGAAGTAGAGCAGGTCTCAAGCTGCTGGTAAGCTCTAATCAGTGTCATCCTCTTCCTCACAGCCCTCTTCCTCTAACACCAAAGGGATCAAATGTGATGGCATGTACCATAGGAAATAATTGCTTTGCCCTCCATCTATCTTTTTCCTTGACTTTGCTTTGAGTTGGAAGTGACCATATGAAATTAGGTGATAAGAACTACCCTTCTCTTGGTCAAAAAGCCCATTCACATTCATAAATAAATGTCAGATTGGAAACCATCCAGGAAATATTTGGCTGATATATCTTTCTCCTTCACCCATGTACAGCTGCTAGCTAAATGTAAGTCGTCTGTTTTTATATTGGTGCTAAGCAAAAAGTGGCAGATGCTGCTGCTGATATAGTATTCTGTTCTTTCTCTGCTCTAAAGCCTAAAATCATGTTTCATTTCAGGAAACATGCTCCTCAGTACAGAGAAGTGCCGGGATCAAACAATGAGCCAAGAAGGAACAGTAATGGAACTTAACACATCTAGTCTAGACTTTCCTCTATTCCTTCAGGTCCTGCAGATAAAGCATTTCTCTCCCACTCACAAAATGTGTTTCTTATTCTTGCAGTGCATATTTGCTCCTCTATATCCATGAAGGATAAGGATATTCAAGGTCCCTTGTTAGTATGCTAAACAATGCATCATATTTTTCAGCACGCCTCATTTTCAAATGCAAATGGAGAAGCAATGGAAAATATGCGGGAGATTACTGCATTAAACAATTTTGTTCTACTTAATAGTGACTACTTTGATTTGGTCCACGGCTCCTGAGATGAGCGCGGATGAGGAATGATTGAGATGCACGGAGGAGCTTGTTCCTGGCTGCTTGCTCCGCTAAGCAGGCCCACTTCACAATAATAAGAGGTCATCCCTGGTGGAGTGTGGAAATGTCTTTAATTAAAACAAAATGCTTTGTCAAGAGCTGATAAAGAATGAGCCGACTCGGTAAAACAAATAGCCAGCAGTTTTCACAGATTCTCATTCTGATAAATGTCTTATTAGAACAGTCCACTGTCTAATGCAAATGTTGTGCATCATAAGAGGAATTTTACTCACTTTCTATTTTTTGCCAATTTCTTCCCCTTCCCAGCTTTCACACTGTGCATGTGCAAATGTAGTCCTGAACACCCATGTGTGTATACAGTACTGGCTCTGTGGGTAAATGAGGGGAATAGGAGCAACAAATAGTGTTTGCCTTCTTTCTGAAGCATTTTGAATTTTGCTCAACTCCTAAACGTATTGTGTAAATTAAAATTTACTGTGTAAATACTGTAAATTACTTTGAGCTCTGGACATAAAGTACTGATTAAATGTTTTTATCTTTCATGAATCAGCTCATATGATGGTTTAATTGTGGCACTGATATGTCGGGGAGTAAGGCTCTACTTTGGCCATGTTCTCAGTTGCTCTTTGTTGCTATTTTTGAAGAGTTTCCACACTGATGCCATCGGAGTCCACAAATTGTTGAAGTCGGGTGTGTGAGATTACAGCCTAAACCTGCAGCTCATAGATGCCTCCAAGCAAGGAAAAAACAAAACAATTAAAAAGTCTTATCATACAATGCTTCTCTCACTCTGTAGATACATCAGAGCATGTTGCAACTACCATTGTGTCCTGTGATTGCATCTCTGTGGAAACTAATGACAGCTGTAATTTTGTTTGCCCACAGATATATAAATGTTGACAAGCTCGAGAAAATCACACAACAAAAATTTGGCCTATAGACTGCGTACTACACCTTTTTTTTGAACTTCTCAATTTTTTAGCTTTGAAAACATAAAACGTAACATAAATCATAATTACTGGAATAAAATCTCAACAATAGAGACTTTCAAAGCCTACACGTAGCAACATTTTCTGGCTCTGTCACTCAAATTAATGTCACTGGATTAAATTATACTTTTCGGTGTGGAATATTACTCTCAGAGTGAGTAACACATAGCAGCAGCAGAGTAGCCGAGGCTTTCTCAGAGGTCTATTACAGATTTAATCGGCCACCTGTAATAATGTGGTTTCTGTAAGTGTGTATGTCTGGATTTGATCATTGCCTTGCAGTAAGTGGTCCCCTGAGCACCATGAGTCTGTGTCTGGTACGGACAAACAGGCGGGGGGTGGGAAGGAATCACGAGGGAAAGATTTCTTTAATGGACTAAGTTTAAATGACACAAGTTCACTGACACTCCTGTACTGCTTTGAGATCTTCTTCTTTCTGCTGTTTCCTTCCCATAGGTTGTCACAGTGAGTCATCCTCTATTTTACTCTGACATCAAGCTGCATCCATAAATCGCCTCTTTGGCCTTCCTGTATTCCTTCCTGCACAAATTTACGATAAGAAGCAAAACATGTTAATCTTTTGGTTGCACAACAAATTGGGAATTAAAAAGGAATTTGATCCAATTCCCAGTTGATACAAATCAAATTGCCAGTGTCAAAGATTTCATTGCAACAAACTGAAGCCCATTTGACGCCCTGCAACATTTTTTTTAAAGACGGCTTAATACCAACATGCCTGATGTTAACCAAATAAAGAAGGACTTCAGTTTATCCCATTTTTGAAGAGAAACCAAAGAAAACATTGACTGAGAGTTAAACTGATAATAATTTCAGTTGTCTTTTAAAATGTATAATGCGAAGAAAGGAAAAGACCCAACTCACTGTTCCTCTTATCGACCAATCTCCCTTTTAAATACAGACGCCAAAATTTTAGCCAAAGTTCTTGCTCAAAGGTTGGAAAAGATCCTTCCTTTCATCATATCAAAAGACCAGACTGGATTCATTAAAGGCAGGCACTCCTTTTTTAATGTCAGACGCCTTTTGGACATTATTTATTCTCCTTCGGATACTGTTCCTGAGTGTGTTATTTCCCTTGATGCGGAGAAAGCATTTGATCGGGTTGAATGGGACTACTTGTTTAATGTTCTTGACAAATTTGGTTTTGGCCCCAATTTCATTACATGGGTGCAATTAATTTATTCACATCCCACCGCAACCATTCGTACCAACTCTCAGATATCAAAACCCTTCAGTCTACATCGAGGAACTCGCCAGGGATGCCCACTGAGCCCTCTGCTCTTTGACCTGGCAATTGAACCTCTTGCCACTGCTTTGCGGTCCTGTGACACAATTTCAGGAATCTGGAGAGGCGATATGGAGCACAAGGTCTCCCTTTATGCTGATGACCTTTTACTTTTCATTTCTCATCCGACTGACACGTTGCCCTCCGTTTTATCATTACTTGAGGAATTTGGAATAAATTCTGGTTACAAATTAAACCTGAGTAAAAGTGTAATTTTCCCTGTCAATACCCTGGCGCAGACTCTTGACTTTGGTAAATGGCCTCTTAAAATTGAGAAGACAAAATTCTCTTACCTGGGTGTTACAGTTACGAGGAGGTATAAAGATTTATATCAAGAAAACTTTGTCTCTCTGTTGAATCAGACAAAGCAGGCATTATCCCGATGGTCACCGCTTTCCATTTCCCTCACAGGCCGTATTAACTCAGTCAAGATGGTCACTTTACCTAAGTTTTTATATCTTTTTCAAAATATTCCTGTTTTTATCCCTGGTTCATTCTTTGTTCAGTTAGATTCTAGCCTGGCCCTCGCCTTCCTGCACAGCTCCGCTCAATTCTCATTTCCCTTCACTGCACAGTCTGGGATTCCTCCCATAGACAACGATTTCTCCGGCCGATTTTTGACCGGACCAATCAGAGAGCAGAAGGCGGAGTTTTGAACGACGTCGACTGACGTCGTCATTCAAAATGGCTGCCGCCACGAAGGAATTTTCAATAAAACAAGGTAAAAAACTATTATTTCTCTGCTGAGAAAAATATATTTCTTAGCTGACGTTATATCAGAAGTGTTCCTGAGCAATCAGAGAGCAGAAGGCGGAGTTTTGAACGATGTCGACTGACGTCGTCATTCAAAATGGCTGCCGCCACGAAGGAATTTTCATCAAAACAAGGTAAAAAACTATTATTTCTCTGCTGATAAAAAATATATTTCTTAGCTGACGTTATATCAGAAGTGTTCCTGAGCTTAACAGTTCCTAAATCAATTCACGAAATGGTCAAATCTGCTGGATTTAAATAGTTTCGGTTTGACATTTTCCAAACAGCCTCGGGTGCGCTACGAAAATAAATGATAAAAAATCGAATTTTATCTCAAATGTTTTATCTAGGCCAACAGTCAGTAAATTAGAGCCATATAATTACACACTGGTGGCAGAAAAAATATCCACCGAGTGGTTTCTGAGCAATTTATCTGATAGCCTGGACCTCGCCAGGCTAAACTAACAAAACTCTGCCTTCTGTTCTCTGATTGGTCCATTCAAAAATCTCCAGGAGAAATCGTTTTCAATGGGACAAGTCCCAGACCCTAGTCCAAAGCGAAGTGAAGGACAAGGGTCTGGTTTCAACCAGGCTAGTTAGATTCCATCATTTCATCATATCTGTGGCAAGGAAAACGTCCACGCTTAAATAAGACACATCTCCAAAAAACTAAGGCCGCAGGCGGTCTTGCCCTTCCAAATTTCCGCTTTTATTATTGGGCAGCAAACTTGCACTGTCTAGCATTCTGGTCATTCTATTACAACAGGCCTGACAGCCCTGACTGGGTAGAGATGGAGTCACAGTGTTCTGGGAAATGGTCCTCCGTGGCTTTCTTGGGATCCTCACTCCCGCTTCCACCACTTACAACTGTTATAAATCCAGTTATAAAACACTCACTAAAAATCTGGGCACAATTTCGTAAATGTTTCAATTTCTCTAGTTTCTCTCTCTATAGCCCTATCATGTCTAACCAACTTTTCAAACCCTCATCTCAGGACTCTGTTTTTAAAGAATGGCAAAGAAGGGGTATAGTACGCTTCAATGACTTGTTTCTCAATAACACTTTAGCTTCATTTCAACAACTATGTGAAAAATTTAGTCTTCCCCAGTCCAATTTTTTTAGGTATCTCCAAATACGGCACTTTATTACTCTTCATTTGTCCAGCCTCTCCATTTCAACTGATAGCAGTATTGTTGACACTATTCTTTCTCTAGACCCAAATAAAAAACAGTCCATTTCATTCATTTACAGTAAACTATTGGATTTGAAGCGTGCTTCCTCAGATAAAATCAAAGCTGCTTGGGAAGAGGATCTCGGCTCCTCTATTTCAGAGGACTCTTGGACCTCCATACTCAAACTGGTGAGCTCCAGTTCTCTCTGTGCTAGACATTGTCTAATACAATTTAAAGTGGTGCACAGAGCTCACATCTCTAAACTGAAATTGTCCTCTATGTATCCTGATGTCAGCCCATACTGTGTGAGATGCAAACATGCTGAAGCCTCTCTCTCCCATATGTTTTGGTTTTGCCCATCTCTGAACAAATATTGGCGGGAAATCTTTCAGACTTTATCACATGTACTAGATACACGCCTGAACCCTGACCCACTGATTGCTCTGTTTGGTCTTGTAGAGGGCATGACAAACCTAAATAAAAACCAACAACATGTAATATCGTTCACCTCTCTCCTGGCCAGACGAGCTATTTTGCTTAGGTGGAAAGAACCGTTTCCACCCACTCACGCTCAGTGGTTGGCTGACATCATGTCCTGTTTAAAGCTGGAGAAAATCAGATTCACACTCCAACAGAAAGAGGGTAAATTTGAGAATGTCTGGGGACCTTTCCTGAATCTGTTCCAGTCTCTTTGACAACACAACTCATTCAGGTTAATGCAGTCTCTTGGCTATTTTACCTTTTATTTATTTTTTTCCCTTTTCTTTTGGCAGTGATTGGGTAGGGATTATTTTCTACATGTTGTAACTTAGATTGATTGTTGTGTTTTTGTTGTTGTTGTTGTTGTTTTTGTTGTTGTTGTTGTTGTTGTTGTTGTTGTTGTTGTCTGAAGAAAAAAAAATGAAAAATTCAATAAAAAAGATCTTGAATTTGAAAATGTATAATTCACACAAACAATAACGAGATAAGATATTTACTGTGCCAGATTTTGGCCACTGGCTAAAATCTATTTGTAGTCTCTGGCGTGGTGTCACAAAGGAACTCAGAAGGTGAAAACAATGCTCTCCCAGGTGAAGGTAGTTCATTTCAAACATAAATGTTATGTTACCATATCTCCATTGTTGCTAGATAAAACGTTAAACTCTATATTATGATCGCTGTGTGAAGATGTCCACAAACACTTGGTACATTTTACTGTACTAACATTGAAACTGCAGGCCAATTTGACACCATGAGACTGATAAAGGCCTCCTTAACGCCAAATGACGTCTGCACTATCTGGTCAGAACATGGATTAGGTGTCTACAAGTTCATGCACAAAGATTCTGTGGCTAAGTTTATCATCATGATGGCATCATGCATGTTTTGTAGACTTGGAAAAGGCTTTTGATTATGTTCCTCGAGGTACACTGTAAAGGGGGTGCCCTGTGAGTATGAGACTGGGGTCTGTTGTTACAGGCTGTTCAGTTCCTATACAAGCAACGCAAGAGTTTGGTTCAAATTGCCTACAGGTAAATCTGACCCCTTCAGGGTCGGAGTTTGTCTCCCCCAGGGCAATTGTCACCAATTCAGAATGTCTCTGTGCAGCCAGGAGGTGGAGTGATTCTGGTTCGGTGGCCTCAGGGTTCCATCTCTGCTCTTTGAAGACGATGTAGTCCTGTTGGCGTCATCGAGCTGGGACCTTCAGCTCTCACTGGAGTGGTTCGCATCGCAGCTGAGTGTGAAGTAGATGGTATTAGAATTGGCACCTCCATATCTGAGGGCATGGTCCTCAACCAGAAAAGGGTGGATTGCTCTCTTCAGGTGAAGGGTGAGGTTCTGTCTGAAGTGGAGGAGTTTGAGTATCTTGGGGTTTTGTTCATGAGTGAGTGAAGAATGGAGCATGAGACTGACAGATGCATTGGTGCAGCATCTGCAGTATTGCAGTCTCTGTGCCAGTCCATTGTGGTGAAGAGAGAGCAGAGCTGTAAGACAAAGTTCTCTGTTTACTGGTTGATGTATGTTCCTACCCTTTCCTATGATCATGAGCTCTGGGTAGTAAATGGTAAATGGACTGTACTTATATAGTGCCTTTCTATCTTGTCAAGATACTCAAAACACTTTACACTACAATCTGTGTCCTCATTTACCCATTCATAGAGCACTCTACTAGATCTCTACAAAGCTAATTGAACAAATCATTCTAAAGAGACAAATCAGTGCTTTATAGCATTCATACACTGATGGGACACACATCGGAGGCAATGAGGGGTTCAGTGTCTTGCCCACAGACACTTCAGCATGCTGGTGGAATTGAACCCCTGACTCTCGCATTGGAGGACAACTGCTCTAACCACTCAGCCACAGCTTGGTAGTGACTGAAAGAATAAGATCATGGATACAGGCAGTTGAAATGAGTTTCCACCATAGGGTAGCTGGACTCTCGCTTGGACATGTGGTGAGAAGTTCAGTTATCCCAGAGAGACTCGGAGTAGAACCGTTGCTCTTCCACATTCAGAGGAGCCAGTTGAGGTGGTTCAGGCATCAAGGATGCTCCCGGGGTGCCTCCTTAGGGAGGTGATTTAGGCATGTGTGACTGGGAGGAGACCCCGGGGAAAATCTAGGATATGATAGAGAGACTACATCTCTCGGATGGCCTGGGAACACCTTGGAGTTCCCCCAGAAGAACTGGAAGAGGTGGATGTGGAAAGAGATGTCTGGACCTCCCTGCTCAACCTGCTGCTCCCACGACCCAACTTCAGAAAAAGTGAAAGATGATGGATGGATGGATGATGGATGGATGGTTGATAGCAGCATACTGAAGTCCTAGTCCTAATGTAATGTATGTATGTATGGGCATGACTTGGACATCAAGAATTTGAAGCAATAATTAATCAAATGGTCTCCTCCCTAGGTTATATCAGTGATTGTCACAAGGTCCTGATTACCTAGTGAAGAAGTGATGTTAGTCATGCTACTAGAACATTGCTACATCATAAAGCAGTCTTATGCCCCTTTTCCACTTGCCGGTTCGGGTCGGTTATTGCGCAATAAATGCGTGCCAGGAGCGAGCTGGACGCATTTTCCACCTCACATATGAGCCGTGCCGCACCGCGATTCCGGACTGATTTCAGAGCAGGGTTCAGGCGAGCTGTAAGCGCGCCGTCCTTCACGTCATAAACAGGGGCGTAGCCAGAATTTTATGAGGGCGGAATGTTTAAAAGCAATCTGGACCTTGAAAGATGAACACGTCTCAGTAGCTCACTGGAAACGCGTTGGGTATTTGCTGCTCCAAACCTTATCTAGACCAAGTGGGTTTGATTCCCACTTGGTATGAACTTTTTTTTTTGGATTATTTATTCATTCCAGATTACGCTGGTGAAGATTCTCAGTCGTCCAGGACATGATAAAATCAAAAAAGGCGTTCAATACAGAACAACTGGACTTTATTTGTAACAGAAAACGTTTCGCTTCTCATCCGAGGAAGCTTTATCAATTGAATTGATAAAGCTTCCTTGGACAGCACGGTGGCACAACTGGTAGAGCTGCTGCCTCTCAGCGAGAAGGTTGCCGGTTCAAATCCCGGTCCGGGGCCTTTCTGGGTGGAGTTTGCATGTTCTCCCCGTGCATGCGTGGGTTTCCTCCGGGTACTCCGGTTTCCTCCCACAGACCAAAAAACATGCTTGTTAGGCTGATTGGTGACTCTAAATTGACCCTAGGTGTGAGTGAGAGAGTGGATGGTTGTTTGGTGTGAGTGAGACAGGTCCCTCTTGTAAATGAGTCCCCGTGACTCAACGAGGCTAGCCTGTATAAATAAAGGTTGAATGAAAAAAGCAGAAGAAGTAAATAATCGTATTATATCTGCCCCTTCTCAACAAATGTTTTTTTCAAACGCTCGATTCAGACAACTTATCTTACGTTTGTCTTTTATTGGGGTAAGGTGCATTGTGGGTCTTTTCAGAACAACAACAACAGATCCTCCATCTGAGCTTGTCCTCGCCCGCACCAAACCGAAGCGTAGCTGATCGTATTGTTGGAGCTCGAACATAATAGATATCATGGCAAAAGAAAATAGTTAAGGGAACACTACCTCCACCACGTGTGAGAGAGTAGGATCCTACACCCCGCCCACCAAAGGGCTACAGAAGTGAATGGAGACAGAGCTACATGTGAGCCGATCCGAATTGAACCAGACCGGACCAGACTGATCCGCTCTGCGCCGAGCGAGTGGAAAAGGGGCATAAGAGAGTCATGCCAGGGAAGGCATGGAGATTATGATAACTATTTTGATGATGTTTAAAAAAGGTTAAGTCAGATTCTCTGGATGAATTCTTCAAAGAATCTGTCCAGGGAACCTGACTTAACCTTGTTAGATTTATCTACCTGGATTATTGAGTGAGCTGCATCAGGATATTTTGAGGATGAAAAATAGCTAGGAAAATGTATTGTAATTTGTCTCAATCTAGACATGTAATTTTCATTCAACCTTTATTTAAACAGATTACCGGTAGTCTCATTGAGCCACGAGGACTCGTTTACAAGAGAGATCAGTAATCCATATTTACAGTGAATGATGACCCCAGTACACTATGCACAACCAATATGACCTATTAAAATGTGTCTGTGTCATTATCCAGTGAGAAGGGGTCAAACAGGTTGAAAGTGAACACTGTTAATCAACATGGATCCAACTTTTACCTTTTTCAAATCTAGATGTTATTGTGGTTTTTGGGATGTTCGAAACCAGAATGCAGATCAGACACAAGGAACTCACAACTAAATATAAATGTATTATAAATCAGAAAACACAAATAGACTGTACTGGCAGCAAAACTTGCAAAAACTCAGGATGGTGACCCACTAGTGCCTTCTACCACAAGAAGGCACACAGAAACAAGAGGAGGACCAGCTGGCATGTGAAATAAGTGATGCTCAACAAATTACTGGCCTGAACACAGAGGGTTTATGGTCTGAAGCTGATGAGGAGATGAGAAGCAGCTGAGCTAAAAGAGATGAGGTGCAGGTGTGAGTGGGCATGGCAGCAGTTAGAGCAAAGACCAAATGGATTAAAACACTGGGAGTGGATAGAAACACAGGGGGACCAAACCAAACACAGAATAAATGCCAACCAAATAAATCTCAACAGAAAATAAAACAAAATCATGACAGAGATCAACATTTTAGCAATCATATCATGTTTGTTTTTTTAAGTAAAGAATTATAAAACTATGTTTAGAGCAACCTGAAAAAAGGATGGGCATTTTAGGCTAAACACTCTTTGAATTTATCCTTTTCAATTAGATGTTTTCTGTGTACCCCATCCTATAATTATGCAATGCTTTATTCAAATTCTGTGGGTCTTAACAAAATGATCATCCCTTATTATTTTTTGTCCATTTGCTCTACAAACACATAATTGTCTATTTTATTGGAATACGTGATTTAATGAATAATGCATGAATGAGTGTTTAAAAAATTGGTTAATAAAGAATATATAATTGACATTTAGCACTGAAACACAGTTCATTAACATTATGACTCTTTTTTTCTAATTATTTCCCAACATTTGTTTTCCTCCCTGCACACACTGATTGCTAACACAAAGAGGCACGAGAGAATGGAGACTCAGGGGAGAAGACAGTCTGCCACTTTCACTCATATCTTCAAATAGGGCTACTATAAGGAGAAGGAATTAAATGCATTACAAGAAATCCCTTAAAAATCTTCTATCAGGGAGTAAAATCACTGCATGTGAGCACTTTGATCATGAAAACAGATGAGTAGAAACCCCTGCAGTTTGCTGTCTCCAGATAACCACTGAGTGCCTAAATCCCAGCAATGTGCCGCCCAGCCACCTGACCAGTGTTTTATTTGCTCACTCAGCTGATTTTCTGACACTTAGGCTTCGTGCTTTGCCTCAATGTCTGATCACATGTGCCTTTCAGTATCACTCTTTTTCTATATGACACAGCTACATTTAGACATATTCGTGAACATCATCACTTTAGTGGGGTTTAATCTACTGGGTTTATTTGTATTTTTTTTTTTTTATATACAAAGGGGTGTGTCTGCTTAGCTACATCTCAGTGACCAATAATCAGGGTTTGAAATTCCTAGAAGAAAAGTATCACAGCTGAAAGAATGCAGAGAAATAGGTGGCGGTATGCACCTTTACGTTGCTTGCGATCCGCCATGATAGAAAAGAAGAGGAAGAAGAAGAATGCAGAGAAATAGGATTGTCTGGATTCAGCTTTGTGGTTCTGCTCTGAACTCAAGCATCTGTAAGCTCCATGAACATCATGATGTTTATTGACTTCTCGTGGTGACTTCAGGTGTTTGGAAGAACGAGGCTACAAAAATATTTGGGATGAAAAAAAAAAACGGGACCTGTTTTCTAGGCAGCGTGGTGGTGCAGTTGGTAGAGCTGGTGCCTCTCAGTGAGCAGGTCAAATCCTGGTCTGGAGTCCTTTCTGGGTGGAGTTTGCATGTTCTTGCCATACTGCGTGGTTTTCTCCGGGTACTGTTTCCTAACACAGACCAAAAACATGCATGTTAGACTGATTGGTAGCTCTAAATTGTCTCTAGGTGTGAGTGAGAGAGTGAATTGTTGTTTGTCTTGTTTGTCTCTATTTGTCTCTGTGATGGACTGGAGACCTGTCCAGGTGTCCCCCACCTCTCACACAGTGATGACTGGACATGGGCACCAATGACCCCCATGACCCAAAAAGGAAGAAGTTGGTAAAGATGGATGGATAGATGGATGCATGGATGGGTAGAGGGATGGATGCATGGATGGATGGATGCATGGATGAGTTGAGGGATGCATCAATGCATGGGTAGTTGCATCAATGCATGGATGGATGGATGGATGGATGATGGATGCATAGATGAGTGGAGTAATGCATCAATGAATGGATGCATGATGCATGCATGGATGGATGGATGATGCATGAATGCATTCATGGATGCATGGGTGGATGGATGCAAGGATTGATGGATGCATGATGGATGAGTGGATGGATGCATGAATGTATGGATGGATGCATGGATGGACAGATGAATGTATGTATGTATGTATGTATGGATGGATGGATGGATGGATGGATGGCCTGTTTTCTTTTGATAAGTAGAACTTGTCAGACAAATTGAGTTTTTTTTCTTTAAGACAAATGTTACTAATAAAGTCCAGTTGTTTTAGTTTTGAACTTTTTTGAATTTCCTTAAGACATCTGATTATCCCAAGAAAACAAGTTTCTTTCCAGAGTAAAAAAAATAAAACTAAAACTATGGTGAACTTAAGAAAATCCCATAATATCTAGAAAAGCCAGTAAAGTTGTTCTCATTTTACCCTGATGCATGCTCAATAATCCAGGTAGAAAAATCTAAAAAATCTAAGTCTGGTCCTCTGGACATTCAAAAAACAAAACAAAGAAAAAAAATTGTAGAAACGTTTCATCTTTTGTCCGAAAGACTTTCTCAGTCTGAGATGCTGTATTCAGCTCAGTCTGGATCAGGGTTCTAATGATCCATCGTTAGGCTGATGGTCCTCCTTGATCATGTGAGCAGCTGGTTTCGGCTGTCATCAGCCAACTGGTTGATCCACTGTGAGAGGGTGCTATTTATAAGACTGAGCTGAATACAGCATCTCAGACTGAAAAAGTATTTCGGACGAAAGACGAAACGTTTCCACGTTTTTTATTCTTTGTTTTGTTTTTTGAATGTCCAGAGGACCAGACTTGGCTTTTTTTTTAGATTTTCTCATTTTCCATAACTTAGCTGCAGTTTTGGTTAAATCCAATCATTCGAGCTATCGGTGTTCTTGTTCTGTGGACCACTTCTCCTGCAGCATCACTCAGTCAATGTGTGTTTTAAACTGGAACACAACTGATACAAACTACAATAATAACCGGGCTTCTCCTCACAAAATGAGCCCATTTATCATGTTTCTCTGCACAAAACAGGCAGAACCTCTTCCAGACACTTCTGCAGACCCTGCTTCTTCAACATCAATTGAGTTATGCTCCAATCAAACAAGTTGTGGCTTGTTCCAAACAGGTCATGAGTAATGGGTTTAAAAAGTCTGTATTTGATTACCCCTGCCACCCAGGGTTGACTGAGATCCATTTGAGAGGCAGTGTGGTGGAATTCCAATACGGACAGCCTCCAGCTATTGACCCTGTCTCTAAGAAGACGCCATGCTTGTAGTGTACTTACACTGCTTGTTCCTGCATGGGCTTCTTCCTTCTGGCAGCTTTGCGATACTTCTGATGACAGCAACGGTCCTGTCCTCCCTGCTCTGCATTATTGATGCATCAGACATGTTGAATAACCTACATTTTGTAATAACGCACAAAAAGAGCAAAACTGTTTAAAGGTCGAACTTTTGTGTTGATTTGCTGGTGCCTATTTAAAGTAATTTTAGTTGAAGATTTAAAGAAAGAAATATTGGTCAGGTGAATGTAAATAGTGCTGTGCCATCAAATCAAACTGCATGCATATGAGTTAATATGGCTGCTAAAGTATGAGTATTTTTCAGAGATTTATACAAGATACAAGATACAAGATACAAGAGATTTTATTAACATTGCACCAATTTTCATCGATACAGCGTGATTATGTATGCACAGTCATCCAGGAGAGGGTTTTGAGTGTGTAAAGCTGCTGCCTTATCAAAACACATGACATGTTCTTCAGCGCGGCCTCTCTCATCCGTCTCAGGATGAAGGTCAAAGGTGGGAAAACAGGGAAAGAAACCATGGGGGTTACAGCGTTGATATTAAAAAAAATGAATCACATTTTGTCTGCAAGACACCGCATGACCCAGTAAAAACCATATCATAAGCACATTTAGCACAGTTACATGTTGCATGTTGAGACTGAGGCAGGGAGGATCTGTCCATGATACATTCCGGATGCCTCCGATAACGCTCATAGAAAAGTTCTCCGGGGGAGGGGGGGGGTAGCAGACAAGACAAGAACAGCTTTTTTCCACAGTAGCCACGTCTCAGGAGAAATTAGATATCCAGCCTTTTCCAAGGCTGTTTCCAAGGGAGCCAGATAAGAATTAGAAATATTTTCACATCAGGCACACATTGTAATTTCAGCGGCCTTCAGTCTGTAAGGGCGATTCTGTTCATATGATCCAATTCGGGACTTTTTTTTTTTCTCCACTGATCCAACTCTGACCTCAGATGTTGACCACAGCGACCCGAGTCCTAAGTCCAAGGGTGACCAGCTCACCCTCTGGATAAGCTCTCAAACAGCTGAATTCTGATGTTGACCACAGCGAACAGAGTCCTAAAACCAAGGTTGATCTGTTCACCCCCCGAATAAGCTCGCACACAGCTGATTTCTCGAGGTCACAGCGCAGACCAGACGTCGGGTGCTCCAGGCATTAAGTCCTGCTGAAGTCTCCCTCTTTTGCGATAGACCAGTGCTCCACAAATGCCAAAAAGCAAAGCGCTGCCATCATAATCCAATATAATCCAAGATTCTTCACCTCCACAGAGCACACCCAGAAATCCACGGAATCCATGGCGGAATCCATGGCGTATCCTCCGTCACTCTGTGAGGTTGAAAAGGCTCCCCTTGTGCCTTCCTTCTGTAGAGATCTTGTTTGTAGAATCGAATGCCCAAACCTCCAATCCATCTTAATTTGCGTTCGAGGTGCGTTGCTGTGGAGCTGCCAGCAGCAGGGGGAGGGGGAAGGACGGGAGAGGGAAGGGAATGCGTCTGCCTCCTTCGTGAGCCAAGCCAGAAATGAATTTATGTACAAATACATGATTTTATGGTTACAAGGACTAACATGATTGTTTTTTTTTGTAAATTTTTTAAACATATGTGACCAGCCACTCCAAATCCAGGAACAAGTCGGCACAGCTCTAACTGAGAAAAAATCAATAAACCTTCAACTTCTGAGAAATTAGTGAAAATCGTTTTTTTGCAAAATGTACCAGTTGAAGTTGTGAAGAAACCATCCCATGCTTTAAAAAACACTTTATAAGTGTTTAAACTGTTAAACTTTGTGTTAGAAATCCGTTTGTTTTCAGAGTAAAACCAAGCCGCAGTGATTTGCGTACTGGGGGCGGGGACCCTCTCAGCTGATTAACATGCGGGACTTGTTTGGCTGGTATCAGAGCTTTGTTACTGGCTTCGGCCAATAACGTGCAGCTTTGAAAGAAGCACATGGCTACTTAACATCTATAGATCGCCCAGTGGACACAACAAGGAACAAGGAAAATAATAAAATAAAGCCGATCAAAGCGTCAGAGCTGTCAGCTGTTTTTCCGACCAACCCGAGAAAAAAAAAAAAGAAGCTTTTACTGCGTGCGCAAGCAAATCAGTTTCCATCCATACATAATACATCCATCCATCCACTATCTTTATTTCATTAGACAAAGCAGACACGCGTAATCACCGCGCAATGCGCTCCAGCCACTGGAGCCACTCGGCTCCGTGTCTCCAGCCATGGTCTGTGTCCAGCAGCGCATCGCGCAATCACACGCGTTGGATTGGCTTAGGTTTTACAAATCGCAGCAAAGAAACTAACATTTAAAGCACGATAATGGTGCACCAATTATGCAGATTCAACTGGCCGTTTGAAAAGATAAAATGTACAGTTAAAATGGGATGGATCAGCTGTTCTCACGCAGCTGTCAGCTGCTGTCAGCTGCTGTCATCATGATAAAAAAGCTGAATGGAGCAGCGTGTTTAATTAAAATAGCCTTGTTTTTCCCAGATAATTTTGCTCTAAAATGTTTTTGTTTATCTTTATGTAAGATTATCTTTAGAATTTATTTTTCATGTTAATATATATTTGGTGAAACAAGAAATCTTATCTTTCTTTCTTTAAAATACATTATTTGGATGGATGGATGGATGGATGGATGGATGGATGGATGGATGGATGGATGGATGGATGGATGGATGGAAACCGACCAGCCCACAAAAGCTTAATAAAAAAGACTTACAACAAAGATAAGGCCTTTCTGCCCTGATGATCATGTCCAGCACCAACACCTTGTGTGACATCTAAAATAAGTCTGTGCAGGAGCTTGGTGTGTGTAAAGCCTTATTTTATTTTGTTTTCCCCCTGTCTAACCTAGATGCAACATAAGCATCTCCTGAGTTTACTCAACATCTTCAGCTATTATACAAACTTTTCCAGTGTCATCAACTTTATAAAGTGCATTCCTGTCCTGTACCTTTAACACCATTTTTATTATACTTTTACTGCTGTTAATATCATAATTTTTACCATTGGTGTGTGATACTGTTCATTAAATTTTTAAACCTCTTTTATGTTGTGTGTGTGAAGCACCTTGATAACAGTTTATCTGTTTTTTTTTTCATTCAAGCTTTATTTATACAGGCTAGCCTCGTTGAGCCACGGGGACTCATTTACAAGAGGGACCTGTCTCACTCACACCCAGGGTCAATTTTAGAGTTACCAATCAGCCTAACATGCATGTCTTTGGACTGTGGGAGGAAACCGGAGCACCCGGAGAAAACCCACGCATGCACGGAGAGAACATGCAAACTCCACCCAGAAAGGCCCCCAGACCGGGATTTGAACCGGGGACCCTTTTAACTGTGCTATATAAATAAAATTGACTTGACTAGTTGTGACCCTTGTTTTTTGGGGTGGGCTGTAACAAAACAATCAACATTATTAATGTGTAAAACATGTCACAATAACATAAAATACAATTCTTTGTATTAATGTTATTTTTTTAAAGATCAAAAGGAAGTTTGCCAGTAGGGGGTGTAGGAAAAAATAGATTTTTCAAAGACTCTGGATTCTTAGTCCTGGCGATTCAGAATCAATTCTAAATGCTCCAGAATCAATTTTTAAACATGTTTAATTTTACCCTGATGCATGCTCAATAATCCAGGTACAAAAATCTAAAAAAGCTAAGTCTGGTATTCAGCTCAGTCTTAACACCCTCTCACAGTGGATCAACCAGTTGGCTGATGACAGCCGAAACCAGCTGCTCACATGATCAAGGAGGACCATCAGCCTAACAATGGATCGTTAGCACCCTGATGGTTGTTTGCTATTCACAGAGGGCTGAGTGATACCAGCAATGACAGTATTATTGTCCCCCTCTTATAATGCTTGAGTTAAAGGTTACTACACTTTGGTAGGCTGAAGTCTGTTTTTGTCTGTATATTTTGAATTATTTGTATGTGATGGACTGGAGACCTGTCCAGGTGCCCTCCGCCTCTCGCACAGTGATGACTGGACATGGACACCAGTGAGCCCCATGACTCTTAAAGGAAGAAGTGGTTAAAGATGATGGATGGATGAATTATTTGTTCCTATATTTTTATTTTATTGTTTTAGAGGAATCCAGGCAACTAAGCTAACCTAATACAGTACTGGTAATTCAAGTTACAGCATTTAATGCATTCCTGTATTATTTGTTTGTATTTTTGGTATGAATATCAAATGATTCAAAAACTTTGATAAAGTACAGAACCTACAATTATTGTTTTAAATAAATGTTCTATTTGTTTACATTGTTGTTAATGTTTTCAGTTTAAAATTATTGTTTTAAATAAATGTTCCATTTGTTTACATTGTTGTTATTCTCAGTTTAAAATTATTGTTTCAAATAAATGTTCCATTGGTTTACATTGTTGTTTAATATTCTCAGTTTAAAATTATTGTTTCAAATAAATGTTCCATTGGTTTACATTGTTGTTTAATATTCTCAGTTTAAAATTATTGTTTTAAATAAATGCTCCATTTGTTTACATTGTTGTTTATTCTTTTCAGCTTGTCAGTTACAAAGCTGAAACTAAATTTATGACAATTTTAATAGAAAAATCATTTTTGAATCAAAAATTGTTTCTGAATCGAAAAATTGATTTTGAATCGAATCGTGATACCAAAAATCGGAATCAAATCAATTCTCCAGACACTGAGAGATTCATACCCCTATTTGCCAGCAAAGCTGAAATTCTGCACACCTTCCTAGGCAGAGTCTGTGTTGACAGTCAGTTCTGGGGGTTGGGTTAACGCAAATTAATGTAAATGACCAGCAATTGTTAACACCCCCAGGTAATGCTTCTGGAATGGGGACATTCTTCTAAAACTTTGAAGCCTGTTTTCTCCCTAATCTTATTTGCAGATTGCCAACATTGAAATGGCTGTATCTTCTTCATTTTTTTTTTTGAGCGACATGTGTTTGGCATCATCGGATAGCTTAGAACCCACACTTTCAGATTCTGTAAATAACTCAAAATGACCCAGGGGTGACTTGTTCCTGGTTTTGCCACGGCCAGTCACATATGTTTTCTTGATATACTTTTGGATCTCTAAAACGGGGTGCCAAATGTATAAGCATCAAAGCAGACATCCTACTACTAGTAATAGTAGTAGTAGTAGTAGTAGTAATACTATTAATATTATTAATAATGTTGTTACACTTCTGTCCTTGTTTTTCACGTGTCGCTCTCCCATGTAGTTTTGGGAGAAAAACACTTTAAAATGATACATCCAAACAGGCAACTTAACAAAGAAGAAGGGGCTGAGATGGGGCAGAGGTAAGGCAGCCGACCTGGGACCAGAAGGTCACAGGTTCAATTCCCTGCCATTCCTACATGTTGTGGTGTCTCTGAGCAAGACACCTCATCCCTAACTGCTCCCCAGGCACTTGCATAACTGTCCACTGCTGCACCTGGGTGTATCTCAGGTGTGATGGTTAAATGCAGAGAACGTATTTCACCATTGTATGGGAACATGCAGTGACCACATTTTTGACCTTCAAACCAAGGTCAAAATGTGTTAGACATTTTTTTGTCTCCAAACCCTATGTGTCATTTTTCACCACTTTTATTGTCTGTCCAACAGATCTCGTAAATGAGTCTTTGAGGCTCAATGTGACTTATCTGTTTAAATAAAGGTTGAATGAATGAATGAGTGATGACAACCCATAGGACTTTACTTTAATATTTTTTATGCCTTTTACTAGTAGTATAAATTTGAAGTAGATTGACAAAAATAACTGCAATATTTTTTATACTATAAGGCACACTTAAGATCCTTTAATTTTCTCATAAATCAACAGTGAGTCTTATAATTATGTATGTGCCTTATGTATTAATTCGGTTTGTGTTTACTGACCTCAAACTGATTTTATGTGGTGCACGGTGCTCAACAATCTATCAAAGTGTTTTAGTTTCACTTAATGTGCCTTATAGTCCAAAAAAATACAGTACAAAAATTAACATCAATAGGGTTTAAAGTTAAAACAATTATGTGCCGCCGCTGTGGTGTGGGGGTTGAACGCGCGGCACATGTTCTGAGGCTAGCCCTCGCTGCGGGTGTCTCGGGTTCGCGTCCCAGTCCCGACGACCTTTCCGCAATGTCTCTCCCCTCCTCCCTCTCCATGTCGCCCTCATCCTCTGTTACAATAAAGGCCACTAGAGCCCAAAAATGCGAGAAAAACAAACAAAAAAAAGTTAAAACAATTAGAAATATCTGCCCTTTTTTCCAACTAAATATTGTCAGATAAATTAATTATTCGTTCGTCATCTCATTACTCAAATAAGCCACTCTGGGGACACA
>JBBPBX010005623.1:0-21472 GCA_038048925.1 Garcialebias charrua | reverse complement strand
GGGCAGCAAGACTCGCCACAGTTTAGCTTGAGAGATTTTGACAAGTTGCTTCGCATGCGGGCTGAATCCTTGACCTATTTCCTGATGAGTGAATACGGCAAATGTGTTCAGCGGTTTTGTATTGTGACCCCCCCCCCATACTCTTTTGCAGCAACCCCCCACCATGCCAACTGTCTCTGTGCCGCCACACAAACGTGCTTCCACAGATAATGGTGCTTTTGTGAGTCCAGTACCTCTTACTTCCATAGATGTAGGTTCTGGAGTGTGCAAACACTACTTGTTTTATTGAACATACACACACACATGTTTGTTTTTCTATCTTTGTGGGGTCATTGCATTGACTTCCATTCATTTTTCATTCATTTCTATAGCCTAACCCTGACCTTTACGCTAAACCTAACCATTACCAATGCATACCTTACCCTAAACTTAACACATCCTCAATTCACACCTTAGTCCTAAACCTAACCCCTAACCCACCAACGGGACTTCTTCTTATGGGGCCCGGGCTTTGGGCCCCATAAGAACCAGTTGGTCCTCACAATTTGGTATAACTCAGAAAAATGGGCCTCACAAAGTAACATAAACAAGGACACACACACACACTGTCTTGGCTCTCTGCGGGCTGTTTATCTGAACCTCTCAACTGTCCAGCTGTCACAACTGAGATCTCAATCTCCTTGACCCACACACGCTCAGCTCGCTCAGCCCCGTCGTGCACGTTTGTGTCTGCACTTATAGTGAGCGTGTGTGCACGTGAGAACTAGCACACTCAAAGATGGGGGGTCCATGCTAACAGTGATCTAGAGAAGTGCATCCAAAGAGCAACTTTTATTGGAGGAGTTTGACAGGCAGAAGATCACGACGTGTGTGTGCCTGACACAGCTCTGGCTCTGTCTGGATGGTGGATGTCTACAACAGGAGCACACGACCCGTCCCAGACACTCCAGAATCAGGTGGCACTTTTCAGATCAATCATCTATGTGATGAGTATCTCAGCAAACATAGACATACACCGTTGTAATTCAACTCAAACTGAGGAAGGAAGGAAGGAACAAACTATTAATAGAGCAAATCCAGTGTTGCCCTTCTTGTGCACCATTAAATCCATGTGCCAGCACCAAAACTTCACTGTTTACAGAAGTGCACTAAAATGAGCCTTTTAAAGGTCCACTGACATTATCTTTGAACTTTGCATGAAATGATACAAAATATATATCTTGTATCATTCAACTATGTTCGTTTTTGCAAACAAAATGATAAATTAATGAAAATTCCTTTCAAACTGTGTTTAAAATTAAAAAAATGTGTTTCTTCATGTAAAATCCGACTACACACAAATGCACCATCTGTGACGAAGGAAGGAGGACCTTCAGTCTGCGTGCTAGGATAACGCGTAACGTATTCTCTGCCAGATCGCCTTTCTTTTTGTATAACTTGAAAAATGCCGGTACGTTGTGTCACATTTGGGTGTTCTAATATCATCAGTGAACAAGTGACCCTTTTCACTTTCCCAAAAGATGTAAACCTTCGTCAAGAATGGAATAAATAAAGCTGCCCCCCCCTCGGAGCTCCCTCGCTTCCTTAAAAGGAAAGACTAAAAAAAATACGGGTGCAGACCTAAATTAGAACCTGCTGTTTCTGCTCATCTAACTTCCTGCTTCCCAAACTGAAGACAAATCACTCAAATCTTCACTTAGATTGATAATTTTGTTGTTTTATTTCTTGTTCACCATGAATATTTAAAAGGGGCGTTCTAAAGACGTTCTCTTACAATGTCACAGATGTTGCATTCGTGTGTAGTCGGATTTTCCATGAAGAAACACGGTTTTTAATTTTAAACTCAGTTTGAAAGGAATTTTCATTAATTTATCATTTTGTTTGCAAAAACGAACATGATACAAGATATATATCTTGTATCATTTCATGCAAAGTTCAAAGATGATGTCAGTGGCCCTTTAATGCTTTTAAATGCAGTTTTAAAAACTTGTTTCCAAAATATGTAGCTGCTGCAGAACTGTGATTTTTTGTTATTGTTGAACAGTTTGCGCTTTTTGCCAAATTGAGAGCAAGGACATTGAGAAGTTATTCAATGAACGCAGAGAGAAATGCTTTTGTTGTGGCATTTGGTTTTCATAGATATAATGTATCGTTTGAGGATTGTTCCTCCATTTATTGATTATGACAGAGCTGGTGTTTCATGATATTATCAGCGCTGTGAGTCATTTATCATAGACATATTATATGTATCATATCTTGTTTAACTTGTGATTCTTTACCCTAACCCTCTTTCATACTGGTTAATAATGATGTAATGATGAAAAAACACCAGCCAGAACATGGGTGTGTTCACAGGGTCTTGATAAAGTCTTCAGCCACATATAAATCACTTAGCAGGTATAGAGAGTGATAGGTCCATGACGGTTTTGAGCATGCACAAAACTGTGGTGATTTATCGTAATCATGGTAGCATATTGGTCCTCTAGGCGGCGCGTACTGGCCCATCTGCAACAGCATTGCTTGGTTCTTGATATTTTGAAGCAGAACTGGCTGCTTGAAACAAGCTCATGCACACAATCAAATTAATTGAAATAAAGAAAAACAAGTGATTGCCTGAAACAAGAGTTTTATTTTTCCAAATTTGGCCTGATCCTTGCACATTGAACGAGGCTGTGGTGAATGTAGCAGGGTCCTAATCCTGAATAGAACCAAAAGGTCTTCTTCTATTTATGTGGTGTGAGAGGACACTTAATTTAAAGTTAGTTTGGTTGTTCTGCATGTATCATGCAACAGTGATAAATCACTGCTATCTTCTATAGAAAATACACGGTTCTCTTTAATTTGGTCAGAATGTCTTTCTGTAACCATCACCACTGCATCTAAGTTAATCTGGTTACAGCGATGCTTCACACAACTCTCCATTTATCGTCCCATACTTGCTGTGACCTAGGGGGTACTTTTTAGGTTGCAAATTCTTCAGTAAAGATCTGCACCCCCCTCCGTGTTTTAAACATGTGTACCATAGATCGAAGCTGCAGCCTTACTCTTTGATGATTTTCACACAATAACAGATGTTTGAAATCACCACAGGGTCACATTTAATGGTCTTGTCATGCTGCCGGAGCAGTTTTCATCATCTTGAGTAGCTGTGTGTGTGTAGCCTTCAGTGACTTATTCAATCGTTGAAACCGCTTTAAATTGATGACTACAGGCCACTATATTGTTAAGCTGCAGCTTGCCCAGTATGAGCAACACATGACACAGGGTGCAAAAATCAATGGCACTCTGCATTTCATTTTCATGGTACACCGTGAGGAAGGACTCTTTCTAAATGCTCTTTAAATGAAACGAAGCCACAGCAGTGGCTAAAGCAGTGATGACCATCCTGGGATTTCTTCTTGCTGTGTTGCAGTTCAGAGAGTGAGTTCCACCATCGTTGTCCGCCTGCTGGTTGTTGCGAGAAGAAGGCATTGTGTGTGTTAACACTTCCCAGACAGAATGCTGCCAGCATCGTAAGAGGAAGGTTCTCTTTCCAGTCCTTCCTTCTGCCTGACACAACTGTGACCAGTTGAGAGCCTGCTCCCTCTATTGATGGCAGCAAGTTAGCGCTGAACCCCCGTGTGTCCTCCGCTGTCCCAAAGGCTTGCCAGCTTGCTGAAACAAAGCCTTTTGTAGGGCCTCTAAATCCAACAGATGGACAAATGAACAGTAAATGGACGTAGAGGGAAAGGGGAATAAAGGAATTTAGTGGCACATGTTTGTGGATGGACATTTAGGCTACTCCTTAGGGAGGCCTAACACCCTCACAATGCAGAACTGGCACAACCTAAATGTTTCTTGGTTGATATGCTGCAAAAAGCTGCTTTAGGCCCCTGTGCGAGTGGAGAAGGCAGGCTGCTGAGGAGGGTTCTCCGGGGCCTGGGAAGCCTTTATTAAGATGTTAATAGCACTGCCTTCATGACACTTTTCAATGGGACAGGATCCCTCGTCTCTGCCATTCTTCAGTGCTTCTATCTGCCTGCCACAATCATCACTTCTCTCCTTCACACAACAGCCTGTTTAGGTATTCAGCTCCTTCTGCACAATCCCCTGCCCAGGCACTTTCAGACTTTATCAGATGTCTGCTGCTGTCACAAGCCTTCCTATATTTACCATGTGTAACAAAATTACTTGATGCCAGCGATAAGGGCAGGAATGGTGGCATGCCGACCTGTAGAATAACACGTCTGGCTGTTTGTTTGTCACTGATCTTTACGCCGACTGGAAGTCAGTCTATCACCCGAGCAAGCCATGAGGGCACATGTGATTTATTTTTGTTTTCTCCAAATGCTGTCGGGAGGCAGCTTGTTTCCTGCGCACTGCCTACAGTCCTTTTTTTCAGTCATCTAGCTCCCAAGGTTACCCAACGTGACATGGGCAGCTTATCAGACATAAACAAAAAGAAAGTGATGAAATACCCACAGCTTGTTTTAAAAATCACTGACGTTCCTCATGTTCATGAGTGGGATTGATTGTATTGTCTCCTTTCACATCTGTCTGAATATAAGTCAGTTATAAGTCTGTTTGCCTGGCACCATAAAAAATCTATTTGCTGGTGTCATGGGAGGATGTGCATTTTTGTTTGGTGGAAACCCAACAGTATGTGAGCAACAAAAGAGAGCGGGAAAGAGGCAGAGTGGGAGGGGGCTTTTGTTAAGCGTCATGGGGCATCTGTCAGGCGCAGATGACAGTGCACATGTGTGTGTGTGTGATTCCTGCTCGGCTGTGTGCATTTGTGTCCGTTTTCTTTTACATTTCGTTTGAATGTGTGGCACATGTGTTGTTTGTGTGAATGAGTGATGCCCATGTGCAGAACACGAGATGCCAGGTTGGCAGAGTGGGCAACACCAAGTAGTGCTGCCCACACTGCCCCCTGGTGATGAGAGAGGCCATGCCTGCCCCTGTCACCATGGTTACTGTAGAAAAGGGGTGCAGACGTTACTTGTCTAGTCAACTCGTGTGTCGTAGAGGAACCCAAAACAGTTTTTTTTGTCTCCACTCTACAGACTGTGGCCCAATTGCAGCAAAAAACACATCCAACTCAAATGGGGCTATTATGGCCATTACCTTTCAGCTATTTCAAAGTACTGTATTTTGTAATTTTTTAAAATAATTGTCATGTTATTATTTACCCAGGGGGTGTAAAATACTGTAGATCACTGTATCTACTTTGATTTAATTCCCTCTGTGCTTATTTTGTTTAAATTTCTGCCCTTAGAGAAAACACTGCAAAGATTTCTTTCACTGGCTGACTAACATGTCTGTGCACTTGTGCTCACTTCGTTGCTACCTGGGTGGCTGTGGCTGAGTAGTTAGAGCAGTCGTCCTCCAATGCAAGAGTTGGGGGTTCGATTCCACCAGCAGTTACGTGACAACGTGTCCCTGGGCAAGACACTGAACCCGTCATTGCCTCTGATGTGTGTCCCATCAGTGTATGAATGTGATAAAGCTCTGATTATCTTTGAATAGATCTAGTACAGTGCTGTATGAATGGCTAAATGAGGACAGATTGTAGTGTAAAGAACTGTGAGCAATTTTATAAGATACTGTAGAAAGGTGCTATATACGTACAGTCCATTTACTATTTTTATTTAGTTGTGGGTTTATCTGGGTGGAAAGCTCACTGTGATGCAGGAGCCTTAGCTCTTCCCCAACCCTAAACAAGAGAAAAGACAAGAAGTAAAATCCAGATTTTCCAAATTCATTCCAGAGTTAGTAGGCAAGCAGAAAGCTCTGTCTGGAAAAGACCTTCACTTCCTCTGCTTCAGTATCATGTTCCGACTCTCTTGTGTACACGCATCCTCTTGAATAACTTTTTCCATGGCTGTAGACAAAAGTAAAGTGTGCTAAATTGATGATGAAAGACTCTGAAACTCCCACAACTTCAGAACTCTGAATGCAGCTCACTGTGGCTTTATGTTTCCCTGCAGCCTTGACAGATTCATAAAATCAAACAATTACAAAGAATGAGTTTCTGCAATACTCAATACACAGAAACACAAATGGTTCATGTTTTCCCATGTTTGATCGGGTTATGACGGTACATGGGGAAAAAAAACACTTACCGTACTGTATATGGAGAAAACTGTTGCTACCAGTCCTATAGCTTTAGACTCTTTACTTTGGCCTGATGTGATTTACTGTGTCCAGGCCAGGGGAAACAAACTCTCATCTGATCTAACATTAATGTTTATGCATAAATACTTCACTCTGATCCACACCGGTGAGAGAAAATGGATAAAAAGTACCAGTGCTGGGCAGCGCTAATCCAAAAATTAGTTCCGCTATTTCTAAAGCACTTATTGATTTATTTAGGTCCGCAATTTCAAAGGCACTTATGTATTAGCAATGCTAGCGGACGCTAATGCTAACACGCTAACCGCCATTTTGAAGAGGGCAAATGCGAAATACTTTTTTAAATCCAACAGATTTGACCATTTGAACCGGTTAAGCTCAGAAAAACCTTGTGCTATAAAGTCACTGACTTTATAGCACAAGGTTTTTCTGAGCTTAACCGGTTCAAATGGTCAAATCTGTTGGATTTAAAAAAATATTTCGCATTTGCCCTCTTCAAAATGGCGGCCGCAAATGGCGAAATATTTTTTTTTAAACCAGCAGATTTGACCATTTGAACCGGTTAAGCTCAGAAAAACCTTGTGCTATAAAGTCAGCTAAGAAGTATATTTTTCTCAGCAAAGAAATAATTGTTTTTACCGTGTTTTCATGGAAAGTCCTTATCTTCTGTGGCCGTCGCGGCCGCCATTTTGAAGAGGGCAAATGCGAAATACTTTTTAAAATCCAGACGCGTCGCGTAGGCCGCTGAGAAACATCCATAAGTTCACCCTCCATGTTAAAAACTCTTCGTCTGACTCTTCGAAAACAAGCAATAAGGCTGCAGAGTAACACACTGGCTGCTAACTGAGAGCGCTCGCTCTAGCAAAGAGACTGAGGGGACGCTTTTTTGTCACGGACCACATCCGGCGCTGACAGGATATGGTCTGTTAGCAGTCGTCCGGGCCCGTAAATAAGTTTTTTTCGTTTTTACTGATAGATAATTAGTTATTAACGGTACTGCATTTTAAATAAAAATGCAAATCCGCTTATGAATTATAAAAGTTAGGCAAACCGCTGTAACGCTGATAAATTGTTTAGGTACGCTATAAGCGGATTAGCGCATTAGCGCTCCCTAGCGATCTGGAGCCCACCTTTGAAAGGTACTTAAGAAGAGAGGCAGCCCCCACAGTGTCCGAAACTTTTCTGTCTTTCTTTGAGAAAAAACATTAATAACACGTGATGTGTGTACATGCAATTGCTTTTGTTGTTGATTTGACCTCAGCCAGAACATTAATATTACAGTTTCTTGCACAATTAGCATTGGACTTTGTGGCAAACTTGGAAATATAGAACCATCTTGATTGCATTTCTTCTATATCACGTAAAATGTACAAAGTAAGCCATTGTTGATCCCGTTACACTTTCACTGTCTGTTGAAGAGGAAGCTGGATGTTGTTCCACCACTCTTACTTCCTACCACCCTTTGCTATCGAGGGGAAACACTGCATGTACTCAGAGAAAAGGCAGGAGCTTGCCCACACAGGCACATTACTCTTCCTCTGTCATGATCAGTAGCCGTGTTTCCATCAAGGTTTCTAGCTGCGCAATTTGAAATAGCGCAGCAGAAAAGCTTAATGGAAACGGCAAATTGCGAGGTTACTTCCTGAATTACGCTAAAAAGTTTTTACGCTCGCTTGAGGTGGTTTTTGGGATTTGAGATGCGCTAAACGACAAATGGAAACACATTTTCCGACTCATTTCTGACGTAGCGAAAATTCACGTCACGTGACGTTCAGCTGTTTCCGCTCCGGACAACATGTAACATCGCTAAAACTAGTTGGCATGACAGAATAAATACAACTCGCCCGATAGCAACACGTACCTGAAATATTCTCTCGATTTTGACGAGATGTGTGGCCGGGTTCAGTTTTCAACCGCTACTTCCTGTTTACTGTAGACATGCGCAGTGCTGACGTCTGACGTAATGACGCTGACGTCTGACGTAATGACGCTGTGCGCGGCTTGGTAGAAGCGCTTCAAGCCAGTAGATGGAAACACTTCTGATCTGCATTAATTTGTATTTACATATTTGCGAGGTAGCTCAAAATACGAAATGAAAATGGATGGAAACACAGCTATTGAGATGTGAAACACGACAGCAGCAGCGGCCAGAAACTAACAAAATAAGTTATTAGCGTGAAGTAAGTGACGTGATGACGATACGGTGCCGGGCGAAACACAAACTCTAAATTTGCCACATTTTCACACATCAGCTGTAGTTTCAGTCAAGAGCATTCTTTTCTGTAGCGTTGAAGGGAAATAAATCAGGGTATCTAAGACAATTAGCTCGAGTGTGACATCCAAGCGATTTGTGGAAGAGGACTTAAAATCCCTGTGTTGACCGTGAAGATGTTGATTAAATATGACTGCTATGAAACATCTGTCTGCCGAAGAGAGGCACGAGGTAGAGAAGGGAGGGGAGGAAGTGATAGTGATAAAAGCAGGAGACGGGGCAGGTTTGTACATGAAAGCAACGAGTGAGCACCTTTTCTTGTCTTAATCTGCAACAGTTAGGGATTTACACTGAGGGAGCGAACATTGTAAACCATTATCCACACAGAAGGTGCTTACAAAGGATATCTCACATGCTGTCGCCAGTGTTGGCCCAATTTCACCAGATACACCTTTATCACCCCATTCATCAGTGTAGGAACTAGATTAAAACTGGGAATTAGTACTTTTTCTTATTATAGAAGGCATCTCTGAGCTTGTTGGTTTAATGTTTACTATTAAGTAATTTGCACAAGCCTCATTGCCTTTGCTGCCACAAGCCTTCCCCTACATTTCTCAGAAACATGGTCAACCTGACAGGGGTGAATAGGTGAGGGGAATTTGCATGTTATTACAAAACACAAAGGATCTTTTGGGTGTTACTTTTGCAAAACATTGTGCTAAATTAAATCAGTTTACAACACTAATTAGAAATGCAAAATCAAATTACTACCTGGACGAATCCACCAAAAATCTAAATGATCCAAAAAGGTTTTGGCAAACAGTAAAATCAAATTCTGGTCAGACAACATCCACTGATTTACCCAGCTCCATCATGACCAGCACAGGTATTCTGTCAGACAAATTGTCAATTCTGAACTGTTTTAATGAACACTTTATATCCTCTGGCTCCCTGTTTGAATCTACACATCCTGAAATGTTATCTGCTGACCAAACTGATGCAAATCCACCCCCAGCTCCACATGTGCTGGACAAACAGGTCACAAATCGCTTTGACTTCGAATCAGTATCTCCCGCTGAAGTTCTAAATGCTCTAAAAACTCTCGACACACGCAAAGCAGCAGGACCTGACAACATAGAACCACTTTTCCTAAAACTAGCTGCAGATTTCATTGCTGAACCTCTTTCCCATATTTTCAATCTCAGTCTCAACACAAATAAAATACCCAAAATCTGGAAATCAGCTTTTGTTCTCCCTCTGCTAAAAGGGGGTGAACCAACAAATGTCAACAACTACAGACCAATTTCAAAATTATGCATTCTTGCCAAACTGTTCGAAAGACTTGTCTGTGATCAGCTAACTGATTTCCTACAATCAAACCATATTCTATCACAATTCCAGTCAGGATTCAGAAAACAACACAGCACCGTCACTACAGTTCTCAAAGTATTAAATGACATCATACATGCCCTGGACTGCAAACAATTCTGTGTTGCCCTATTTATAGACCTGTCCAAGGCATTTGATACAGTTGATCACAGACTATTGACAAACATCCTGGAACACTCTGGTCTATCAAAACTTGCAGTCTCCTGGTTCACCAACTACCTAACTGACAGAACGCAGTCTGTTCACGTAGCCGGATCCTCCTCTACATTCTTAGATGTTGTGAAAGGGGTGCCACAGGGTTCTGTCTTGGGTCCCATTCTTTTCTCTCTATACATCAACGATCTTTGCAGTGATCTGTCAAATGCTTCCCACCATTATTACGCAGATGACACCATCATCTATTGCTGTTCTTCCTCCCTCAGCCAAGCTTTCACCTCTCTTCAGGATGCTTTTAATATTATTCAGTCACGGCTGCAAAAACTTAGACTGGTCCTAAATGCCGACAAAAGCAAGTTCATGGTTCTTGCCAACAGAAAGCTGCAACCAGAGAACCCACCTCAAATTGGAACCCAAGAGGGAAAACAAATAGAAATGGTCTCCACCTACAAATATCTAGGTTTCAACATTGACACTGAACTGTCTTTTAAAACCCACATCTCCAAAATGGCCACTAAACTCAAACTGAAGCTAGGTTTCTTCTTCAGAAACAAATCCTGCTTCTCATGCAAAGCCAGGAGAACATTAGTAGCTGCAACATTCATGCCAATACTAGATTATGGTGACGTGCTGTACATGAGTGCTGCATCAAAATACCTACAGTCCTTAGACTCCATTTACCACGGTGCCCTTCGGTTCATCACTGACTCCAGTTATCGCACTCATCACTGTGAGCTTTACGTAAAATCTGGCTGGTCATCTCTCAGCACTCGCAGATACACTCACTGGATATCCTTCATCTACAAGACCCTCCTAAACCTGGTCCCGTCATACCTCACCTCCTTAATACAAACATCACACAGTCATTACTCCCTGCGCTCTAACGATCTGGTCCTCCTGTCAGTTCCTCCTGTCAGAACTGAACTAGGAAAAAGAGCATTCAGCTTCGCCGTCCCCTCAGCCTGGAACAACTTACAGAAAGATCTGAAACTATCAACATTCATCTCTCCTGGATCCTTTATGTCAACCGTAGTAGAAAATGTCATCAAGAAACTTGACCATTGCAGATGTTTCTAACCACTACTTATCCAATATACATGTCATTGTTGGTTTTTTTTGTCTGCTTGTTTTGTATATAATGTATATAGAAATCTGTCATATCCTGTTGGTTTTGAACTGTCAACATCTGTTTACTGTGATTGTAGTTTTCTTTATTTTCTTTTTGATAAGTGCAAATGCCTATTGCCAATGTGACGTGTGCTGCTGACCACTTGACCAGGTCACCCTTGTAAAAGAGATCTCGATCTCAATGGGCTCTACCTGGTTAAATAAAGGTGATTGATTGATTGATTGATTGACTTTAGGTTTGTTCTTTTTGTTTTTCAGAATGTAAACAGAGCGCTGTTAGGAACAATGCAAAGCTTTTATTCTTGTGAATAACGTACCGTATTTGTCGGCGTATAACACACCATTTTTTACTCATTTTGTCCTGCGGGTTATACGCCGAAGCGTGTTATTTATGGATTTTTTCCCATATTTTTAGACCCATTTTTGGCTCTGATATCGCCGTTTTTCATTTTGGCCAAAAAATGGTGCAGTACCACTTTTGTCCGCTAGGGGGAAACTTCCAGAGAGTGCACCGACCGTTTCTAGCTCGTGTCCGAAAAAAGCCTCCTGCTCGGACTGAATGTCGCTGCCCGGCCTCCTGCTCTGGATGTAGCTGCCATTAGCTGTGAGGTTAGCAGTTTTTTTTAGCAGGATAACTCATAAACCACACCGCAGATTTTCTTGAAACTTGCAGAGCGTAATTATTTGGGGGTCATTTACAAACTGTTAGCTGCAGAAGATATTTAGAGCTATAAAAAAATTGCTGTTTTATCTGTTAGCAGTTAGCTAGCGTGAACAGATACCTACTGTTTAGATAAACAGCTCTTAAACCACTCTACGGATATATATTTTTAGCTTACAGAGTGTAATTATATGGGTTTAATTTACAAACGGGTGATCTGTATAAGACATTTGAGATAAAATTCGATTTATTTATAAATTTTTTTCATAGCGCCCGAGACTGTTTGGAAGAAGTCAAACCGAAACAATTTAAATCTAGCAGATTTGACCATTTCGTGAATTGATTAAGGAACGGTTAAGCTCAGGAACCCTTGTGCTATAATGTCAGCTAAGAAATATATTTTTTCTCAGCAAAGAAATAATTGTTTTTACGGTGTTAATCTTGTAAAGTCCTTCATGCTGGCTCGCTTCTGTGGCCGCCATTTTCAGTAGGGCAAATGAGGCGCTGACGCATCGCGTAGCGGTGACGCATAATAGATGCGTCTTATAGGGGGAAGCGTGTTATTTATGGATTTTTCCAATTTATTGACAATAATTGGACAAAGCGTGTTATACACAGAAGCGTGTAAACGCTGACAAATACGGTACACGTTTTCTGTGTCAGCTCTCATCACTGTCTATCTTTGTTCCTTCTAGTATGTTTTGCAAGGATTGGAAGCGAGACAAACACCAAGCTGCGTGGAGGCATGCCAAAGGGGACTGGGAAATTGCTTAGATGTCGTGAGATTATAGCAAGTTTTTGAGTTCACCTTTTTTTTTTTCACCACAAGCTGCATTCTTACCCTAAAACAAAAGATTTAGTAACTACAGTTTGGAACAGGGATGTGGTGTCTGGGTACTTTCTCAACATTAGCGTGTACCCACACCCATATTTCCAACCACAATGTAAATCTTCCCAGGATTCCTTGTGTGTAGACATCATTGAGCCTGATAAAGGACACCTTGCCTTTGTTTATTCTGCCAAGGCTACAGCGTTTGTGGGCTGTGCTGTACAAAGCATGAGTTGCTTCAGTGGCTTAAGGACTGAAAAGCTGAAATGTAATGTGTGTGCGCCTGCTTGCCGGGCTCCCCGAGGCGCCGAACATGTGCAGTAGCTCTGTGTCAAGGTAAACAACCCCGCCTGTCTTTGAATGCTGCCGCTTGACACAACCAATAGGAAAAGGGCAGTGGAAGCTCCTGAGAAAAAAATATTAGTGGGGCAGACAATAACTTCCTGAATCACTACCCACAATTTTTAAACTACCGGGTAATTTCATTACATTTTCTGTGAAACAATCAACCAAATAAATAAAAACACATATACAGGTGGTCCCCGACTTACGACGTCATCGACATACGAGGTTCCGGACTTACGAGCGGACTAACGAACAGTAAAGTTGTACAGAACATACAGAAAATACAGCACTTGTAACCGGTATGTGTTTTTAGATGAAAGTGTGTTAGCTAACCATTTGTGAACAAAGTTCTGAGGATGTTTATGAACCAGTATGTACAATTCTATTGAAAAATGGGTGTTCGTAGTAGCCCTAGCTTAAATTTTCCGACACGACCGAAAATCCGGACTTACGAGTGACACGTATTTCGGGTTTTGACATACGAGATTTCGTGTTACGAGCACCTCGTATGAACGGAACTCGCTCGTAAGTCGGGGACCACCTGTATGTTGCTTAATATTCAGTTTATTGTAGTTTTGTGTGTGTGTGTCTACAAGGTGTTTGCCTTTTTCTTCCCTCCTGTGGGTCGAGGTTGTGTCTCGTGAAAAACAGTCCGGTCTAATAAATGAGAGAAACCAGACGCCTCCCACCCCCAGTTGACAGGTGCACAGTTTTTTGAATTGGGTTTATAATTTGATTTGAAGTAATACATCTGAAATAATTTCCAGATTAACACAGTTAAGTCAGAGAAAACAATTCTGTCATTGAACTTGAAATAAGTGGTGGAGAGGCAGAGATCCAACAGGGTGCAGATCTGGTCTGGGGTGACGTTGGTCCTATTGTTCAAGTCCTTGTCTTGTAGAAGTCGTTTTTTGACAGTTTCTACTGCTTCAGAAATGGGTATGCAAGTGAAAAGAGAAGTCACATCATATGATACAAGAGTTTCTCCCGGGGTTAGCTTCAAATGTTGAACTTTGTTGGCAAAATCAATGGAGTTCTTTATGTGATGATGTGTGTTTCCAACAAGAGGAGCTGAAATACCAGCCAGATGTTTAGCAGCATTGTATGTCACTGAGTTCATGCTGCTGACGATGGTATGTGTATCTTATCTCACTCTGCCTTTATAACCTGAACCCCACACTCATTGCTCTTTGAATTGAAAAAGCTATTTGGATGAAGAGCGAAACGTCTTCTGTTACAAATAAAGTCTAGTTGTTTTTGTATTGAAAGTTTTTTGAATTCATCATGTCCTAGATGAATGAGAATCTTCACCAGCATTGTTGGATCTTACACCTGGATTATTGAGCATGAACTTTGATATTCGCATACATACAAAAGCCATTCAGTAAAGTCATTTATCTAAGGAAGCCAGCAGATGCGTTAAATCTTCACTACGCCACAGTCTCCCATCCCGAACAAGCACAAATGAGACAGTGGAAAGGAAAAACTCCCTTTTAACAGGAAGAAACCTCTAGCAGAACCAGGCTCAGGACATGCGGTCATCTGCTTTGACCGGCTGGGTTTGAGAGGACAGGAAGGAGAAACAAACACAGAATGGCAGGTTCAGATAGGTGCAGGTGCCTCCTAATGGAATAAAGACAAGAAACACGTTAAGGATATAAATAATTATAAATACAAAACAGGTAGAGTAAATGCAGCAACAGAGTGAAGAAATGAGGTCAGTCCTCAGTTTTCTGTTCTGGTCCAAATGGATTTAAAAACAGAATATTTCCACTGTTGGTCTCAGCAGGTTTCATTGCAGCTTTTGCTGGGTTTGTGCTCATGTCAGGTCATGGTAGAGGTCATATCAATGTGGTAAAACCAGCCGAGTGTGTCCACAGCGCAGAAATCAGATGGCCCAATTCAAAATGTACTGGACCTGCCTGTTCAGATCACTGGCTTCACGTTGGGAACCGCTTAACGAAGGTGGGTTGTTGAACGGTACTGCCCCATAATAGTAAATCAAATAAAAAACAAGAGTATGAAATCACTAAAAGTAATTTTAAATTTCACTTAAATTTTTCAAAACAGCTGAAAAATACACAGATCAAAACAATACACATCAAGCTTATTAAATAAAAAGGATCTACTTTGTGGAGCAAATTATTTTTTTCAGATGGGTTTCCACCCCACCTGCCCCTTTGGACCAGTCGCCACTGGAAAAGGGTAAACAAAGAACAAGCAGCGGACAGAATCTCATGACTTTTTTTTTTCACAGCAGTTCTGTTTAAACATGGCCGAGGTTATCAAAAGAAAAATAAACGTTTTTACTATGATTTGATATTTATAGTGCTTGTGGTAAAAAAAAAAAGTATTTATATATAATAATGTTCACAAGAAGAAGAAAAAAAACGACACTTCAAATAGGCAGTAGTGGGTACAGCTAATCAAAAAGTTAACTGTGCTAACCACTAAAGCCCTTACTGAAAAAATAGCTTTGCTAATGCTAAACAGCTAAACAGATGAAAAGTTATTGGAAATTAATCCTGAAGCACAAATGTTTATCATACACTGCTGTTGCTGTCAGACTATGTCTTGACTATCTTGTGATTCACAAGTAAACCATCCATGTCCCGTTCAGAGGTGAGCTTTTAGAAATGAACCCAGTTTATCAGAACCAAAGAGGCGAAGCAGATACAGTATCTGTTGTGCTGAAGCAAAGTGATGCATCCAATGTGTGTCGGATGTCTCCCTCATGTCATTTACTACAAATCACTTAACTCACTTTGGCTATCCTCTTTGTGGTTACTTTATAAACTAACTAAAAGTTGCGCATCATCATCAATATTCTTTAAATAAAATCTGTTTGTATTAAAGTAAAGATGTGTGAAAGGTGTGAGAGAGTCACGTCCCAGAGACAATGTGAACATTGCAAAGCATGCTTGGTAGGGATTATGTATGCAATGTTTCTGACTGTTTACAATGTTTCTGACTGTTTACAATGTTTCTGACTGTTTACAATGTTTCTGACTGTTTACAATGTTTCTGACTGTTTACAATGTTTCTGACTGTTTACAATGTTTCTGACTGTTAAAATGTTTTTTTTGTGTGTGTTATTTTCCTGTTCTGGTTTGGTTTGGCGTTGATTTTAAAGTCTCTGTTATTGGCTATAAACTGACACCATGAGTCAGAGACAGTTTGTGGTAGATAGGAGGAGGAAAAAAGTACTGCAAGAATGGTGATGTCACCTGGTGGTGCTTAGCTCTGCATAGTTCTGTGAAAATTATCATTGTTCTGTATGATTTTAATGCGGGGAACACATTTTTTTTTTATTATGGACTTGTAGTGACCAGATTTAAATTTAGCAGAAGATAATCCTGCTATAGGTTTTCAAAGTTAGCGAAAATGCTATCCGCTATATGAAAAGTTAGCTCCGCTATTAGTGGAATAGTAGAACCATGCCCACTACTGCAAATGGGAATGAAAGCACTATTCAAATACACAGTTTTAGACATATGATTTTGATTTAACAAAACTCTATGCAACAGGGAGAAGTGTCATTCATGAGCTCTCTGAGCGCTTGAGACAAATCCTGTCACAGATGATTCATGTTGGTGAGGTGCCATGTGTAGATAAAAGAAGATTAAATTGAGATTATCCTTTATGTATGATGAGATTATACATTTAGGATGTGATTGGTTTTTCATTAAAAGGCATCTGTAGTAAATGCCAGTCGTGGGTCACCATTGATCCTGTTGGTCTACTTTGACAACTGTGGATCAAAGGTTAATTGTCCCCCTTAGCCAAGCTCATGTCTAACTTGAAGTCTATGAACTTGCAGCATGCCCAGTCGCTGGTACAAAACAACGGAAGAAACTGGGAGGTGTGGGATTTTCACTTGTTCTACTGAGTCATACAGGAAGAGCGGAGGAAGCTGGAAGGGAGGGACGGAACAGGAAGGCAAAACTGTTTTCGTGGAACTTAAGAGTGCTGTGTGGCAGAAAGACAAAGTGCCACTGCTTGTACCAAAAGGTGAAGACTTGAAAACGGCTCACCCTCCTTTGATGGTCACACAGTGACACATACAGTAGATGATGTCGAAAGGAAGTGTCTCAGATTCGGTCACTCTTAGTGTGGCTCAACCAACAGTGAACTTACCATTGAGTGCCCTAATTACAGTAGCCCACTTCAGCATGTTAGTGTGCCCCAACTGCTGTTTTTTCATGTTGTAGATGAAATGCTGGATAGGGCTTTCCCCCCTTGGTTGCACTTTCTTGAGGGTAACAAACAGTCGATTTAATCTCTTTTTTACTTTCCTGTTATTGCAGTTTTTTGCTGAATTATGATTATATGTTTTCACTCTTGCTGATGCAGTTTATAAGCGCCAGAAGCAGCAGAATGGCTGTTTTGTTTGGCTGAAAGGGTGACTGCCAAGTACCCTGCTCTAAATTTTTCTCCCCTCTCCCCCCTAACTAAGAAATGATAGAACCATGGTAAAAAAAGTACTCTGTGGTCATGCAAGCTATAACATCATCCCCATGCTTTCTGCCATAACATGCTAATCACTGATTACCATTAAGATCTCAGTTACATCTGGCTCAGTTAGAGAAACCTCATTTTGCTGCTTCACTAAACCCATGAATCAGAATGACCCTTTTTAAAGGAACCTCTTCTCTTAACATCGTCGTCTGTGTGTGTGGTCTGAGGCAAACGTTAATATGAGGTGCCACCGAGGAATTCAGATTCCTTGGGTTTGGCTTTGCTTGTACTGACCGAGCATGGGAGCCTGTTCTTTGATTTATGTCTGGTTCTTATTGCTCACTGCTTAGTCTGTTCATGTCGTTTAGTGGCATTGTTTGCTTTTCTTCTTCTGTCCTCTTTAGTTGTCTTTTCTTTTCTTGACTTCCCTCTCTCTTCTTGACTTTGTGTGTTTTGGTCCCTCTGTCTCGCACTGTGAGATCTGGTCCCAGCCGGCCTTGTGTCCCTAACAAAGAAACTGATACTAATTTTAACCCTCTGACATGCAGAGATTAGTCTTTGATGAAACGTAATGCCCAGAAAGCTAGTGCTGCCATCAGCTTAAGAAGAGGCAAGAACCCGTGCTGGTGAATGGGATTTGATGAATTAACCGAGGCAGGGTTCTCCACATAGAGAGCAGTTACATTTAAGCATTTTATGCAAGTATTTCTGCTGGTTCTGCGCCACAATCAAACCATAAAAACCACTGAAAATGTTTGGAAGCATATTTAACAGAATCCAGTGCAACTACTGCCTGAAATTCCAACATACAGTATATCTGCATGCTTTTAGTCCATAACCAAACTAAGTCCCAATCATATTTGGAGAATTGTTGTGTTTCTGTAACAATCTAATCTGACAAAACGAGTCAACATTTTGACATATAAATGGTGTAAAAAGAACCAAGACCTAATGAAATGTCAACGTTGTTGCGGTAGGTCATTAAGTTCACCATAGTAACCTCATACCTGTGACCCTCACTCCCCAACAGGATTCTTAGGAGAACAGAAATGCAGACAAATGTTTCTGTCTGAAAATCAAAAGTTGTATTGTAAGAATTCCTGGACATAAAATGTCATAAATGCCTGGTCGGCACACTTATTTTTATTTATTTATTTATTTATTTTAATGTAGAAGATATGACAAGTGTGAAAGACCGTTTAGTTTTGGTTTCAAAGAGAAAATTTTGAGTTCAGAGCAATGGAAGTCCATGAGAGTTTGAATGTGCACATGCACTCTGAGGGAATTTAAGAGAAAACTAAATGTCCTATAGCAGTGAGCGACACACTGAGTTAACAACAGCAAGCACCTTTTTTAAATGTATAAATTACAAGAAATGTAAAGTATGAAGAATTTGCAACATATGTTAAGTTTATGTACTGTAAACAGGTCTCTCTTGTAAATGAGTCTTCGAGGCTCAATGGGACTAACCTGTCTAAATAAAGGTTGAATGAAAATGTAGCTATCTGTGGTAAAATCACCAAATGCCAAAAACTTAAACTTTGATTGTATAAAAACCTTTAAAATATCAAAATGCCAGTTCAGTCACTTAAAGTCTACAATTCTATGACCCCTTTAAACTTTAAATTGTGTTTTTATAGTGAAGTATGCCGGAGGTAAAGAGCTCCCACTACGGTTGGGTTGCCCCACATGTTTCACTGAAATCCCATTGTTTTCTGCAATGACATATTTCACAAAACTTTATGTTTTTTTGTCTATACTGTGCAATACAGTATACCACTACCAAAAATGTATATAATGCGATTCTTTAACTACTCAATGTTTTTGTTGGTTTGGTTGTGTTGGTTTTGCTAAAGGTTTTCCAAAACTGTGTGAATAGCTCCAAATTGAATACGTTATTATTAACGGGATAATTTTGAGTAAACAGTAGTAAGGCTGCTTTAGTTCTAAATAATGTACTGGCCCTTTTAATATTGTCCCTTTCAAATGTTGTATTTACTTTATTTATCAAAAGAAAAGCCAGTGGATTTTCTTTCTTAATCCCTACATTTTCAAATCCGAGTGTGCTGTTATATCAGATCTATACTTTTAAGAGATTCAAGCCTATTTGCTCTGTGCCTTTATCAAAATGTAACACGAGGAGAATCATGACAGAAAGTTGCATGAGGCTCAGCAGCCACGTATAAAATATGTCCTCCAGCATGTGTCAGAAGAATACGAATGTCTTGGCTGTGTCTGTGTTAGATCTAAACCAGAGCAGGGGACAGAATCAGGATTCTCTGGCCTGTGAAAATCAGTGTGAAGCACTTTACTTATTCCCAGGTTCACTGATGTAGCCGAGTGGCTCTTCATACAGCTCTGACTCAAGAAAAGCAGCTCGGACACTCACCAGTCTTGGACATCTCACATGCGTCCTTTGCCACAATATCTCAAGTTAGTCCCTTCTATCTCATTTCAGGTGGTTTGAGTTTACTTGATTCACCAGAAAAGAGGCAGATCACAAACACTGATTTGCTGCAAGTGTAACAACTAAAGGAAAAGAAGGAGGAGGAGGCAACACACAAGCTTGCTGGGAGACTAGTGGAGGATCAAGCTTTATCAGTATTGTCTGACTTCTTGTGTCGTATAGGGCCATTTCTATTCCCCCTCGTGCCCCCGTGTCTTTGAACATAATCAGTATTGGACCACTTTTCCTTCTGATCCTTGCCTTTCTCTGTGCTTCATCACAGTGGTGCTCCAACAAATGGATCCATCCATCTTTGGTGTACAATCTCAACCTTCAGAGCACCACTGAACGAGACCACAAACTGCTGGTTCTCTGCCAACTTACTGTTTTTATCACAGATACTGGAGGCCACAGTAGCCGTGTTTCCATCAAGGTTTCTAGCTGCGCATTTTGAAGTATCGCAGCAGAAAAGCTTAATGGAAACGGCAAAATCCGTATTTACTTCCTCAAATTCGCCAAAAAGTTTATACGCTCGCTTGAGGTGGTTTTTGGGAGCTTCGAAAATGAGCAGATGCGCAAAACGACAGATGGAAACACATTTTCCGACTCATTTCTGACGTAGCGAACATTCACGTCACGTGACGTTCAGCTGTTTCCGCTCCGGACAACATGTAACATCGCTAAAACTAGTTGGCATGACAGAATAAATACAACTCGCCCGATAGCAACACGTACCTGAAATATTCTCTCGATTTTGACGAGATGTGTGGCCGGGTTCAGTTTTCAACCGCTACTTCCTGTTTACTGTAGACATGCGCAGTGCTGACGTCTGACGTAATGACGCTGACGTCTGACGTAATGACGCTGTGCGCGGCTTGGTAGAAGCGCTTCAAGCCAGCAGATGGAAACACTTCTGATCTGCATTAATTTGTATTTACATATTTGCGAGGTAGCTCAAAATACGAAATGAAAATGGATGGAAACACAGCTAGTGACATTCCTGGTTTCCTTCTCCCACCTCCCCACTGTCAACTCACCTTAACAGAAGAAGGTGGGAACAATTATTCTACACGTGTAATAAATGTGCTTCTTTACTCCTGGGTTATAAGTTAATGTTGTTTGTCTTTACCTTGTTCCTGAGTTTAGAAATGCCCTCTTTATGTATTTATTGCCATCTGCTGAAAGGCAGGCAATAAAGGCTTTGCTTAAACTCATGCATCTGTATAAATAAATATAAATGTTAATTGTAAGATAGTTTTCAAAACGTTTGTGTGTGTTGGTATAGAAAAGGTTTTTCTGTGTTGTTTGACACTCAGGACACTGGCTCACAGGAAACCAGCCAGCGCTGATTTTCCTCCGTGTCCCGGCCGGCTCTGCTTCCTGTACGGGGTTCATGCAGAACAGACTGGAGGGCACGCATGTGCGCTTCAGTTCTGATCCAACAAGTCACTCTGTCACTCAGCCAGCTTGCTCTCTGAGCTCGGTGCCGTCCGACTCGCTCACGTCCTGGCGTAGCCCTGCAGCAGCTGTCGTGCTCCAGAGGACCATCAGGTGCAGCTTTATGCTCCCAGCAGGAATGAGGCAGGAGTTTGCTGCAGTGCTGCTCGCTGACATTTTATCATTAGGTTTAGTTGCATACAAATGTAATGGATTTGTATTTTCTAAACTATAGTGAAAATGTATTTGCACCTTTACAGATCTTTTGGTTTTTGATATTTTCTGTTGCATGAAACG
>JBBPBX010005622.1:56706-62196 GCA_038048925.1 Garcialebias charrua | reverse complement strand
TATATATGTATATATATATATGTATATATATATGTATATATATATATATATGTATATATATATGTATATATATATATATATATATATGTATATATATATATATATATATATATATATATATATATATTATATTAGGCATGTAACGGTTGTAATGGGTGTACCGAACCGTTTCGGTACACCACGTTCGGTTCGGTCCACCTGCGTACCGTTTCGGTTATTTTTTCACTCATTAAACGTTCTTAACAGGGGAATATATGCACCGCGGAACAAAATTTCCTGGGCGCGTTTCAGCACGGAGCTATTATCGCGTGGCACGCGCAGCATTTAGCCGTTAGCATCTCGTGCGGTCTCCTGTTTGTGAACGTTATAGCTTTCTTGTTAAAAGACGAGCACACGCGCAGCTTGTGTGGACTTTGTTTCATGAAGACTGCAGCAACTGCGTGACGCAGCTCTCTGCAACAGCAACACGTCTAAAACGTGAACGCGCTGGAAACTGTCATCCGAACGTGAACGAAGAGCTGTATTAGAACTACTTCATCCGAACGTGAACGAAGAGCTGTATTAAAACTACTTCATCCGAATGTGAACAGCAGCTGTATTAAAACTACTTCATCAGGTAATCAGAGCGGTCCAGATCAATAACACAAGCTGTATGAGTTTTTAAATCTCTGAATCTCTGAACGTTGTTATATGCGCAGGCTTTAAAGTTGCTGAGCGTCGCTATGAGACATTCATCACGTCAACACTTCAAAAAGTTCAGCTCTTTATGAAAAAACTAACTGATGTTGTCTGGCCCACCCCCAGAATGTCCGCAAGGCAACCAGGGGGGTAAGAGAAAAATAAATAATATATAAATAAATACATAATAAATAAAATTGAAATTAACAAATCAAGACCCCGACACACACACCCCCGTCCCCAAATGTACTGTTGGTGAGTGTTGTTGTAAAGTGTATTTAAAAAGGAAAGAGAAGGAGCAAAGGCTGGCATTATACCAGTTTCCCCTCCACTCCAACTCTAACCCAGGCCCTAATTGTCTAGATGCATAATGTTGAGTGAGCATAGGCATGGGGGCGAGATTGATGTCATCCCGCCACCCATAGCCATAGTGCTCACTCCATTCCCTATATGTGACTTTTATGAAGATGTTTATGAATGAATGTCTAAAGTGTATATAAAATTGAGTCCCAGGTGCTCTTAACAACAGAGATGTAAAACCATTGCAGCACACCCGAGACCCAAATTCCCTACATGTATTAATTTAAGATGAAGAGGGCGGAGGTGCGTGTTGAGGGATGGGGAGAAAAATAACTGCAGGAACAGTGCTCCCACAGCGAGTCAGCTCCCCCGCTGACCCTGCTTACCCCCCAGCTCGCCAAGGTCCACCCAAGGAGCGAGGTAAAGGAAACACCTCTCCGACCGCCAGGACATTGAGCCAAGACCAGAGAGGGACACGGCCCCGAGGGCCGCCAACAGCAGAACCAACAGCCCACACCCGCCAGGGCCGCCACGACCCCTGCGAACCGCAGTCAGCCCGCCGTCCAAGAGGACACAAAATCCCACATGGACGACACGGCCAAGAGCGCCCGCCCAACCGTCGACAGAGCCAGGAAGCATCAAGAACAGGCCCCAACCGGGGCCCGCACACCGGCCAAGTATAGTCCAAGACCATCATCCAGGACATCCACTTAATCCCCACCCCAGAAGAAATACTATACCCACCCTTCATATTAACAACTTTCAGAACACATAACACATTAGACACCCAGGCTGGGTTTGCCCGCTCCCTCCCATTGGCCACCAGTCACGCCCCCAGACACCCACCCCCCAGCATATGAACCCCAACCCACCAGCGAGCCGAGAGCCCCCGGCCAGAGCTGGGCACCAGAGCGCCAGCCAGCCCATAGCCCGGCGACCCGCCGGCTAGAGCCCAAGACCCCCGACCCCCACCAGGCCCAAGCCCGGGGACGACGCGCCCCCAGAGTCCCAAGCCCCGGCACCCGCCCCGAAACCACCCCAGCACAGCCGGGTCACCGACCGGCGACCCATGACCGCCGCCACCGACCACCCGAGGGCCCGCATGCCGCCCCTAGTAGATATCCCCCAGAACCCCCCCGGTCCTCCCCAGGTCGAAGACAAGGTCCTCCCCGCCCAAGCAGCCCTAACCCCCCGGCGCCCCAAACCCCAACCCCCCTCCAGTCCCAATGCCCCACAAGGCCACATCCCAGACCCCCCACCCTCACTACGTAACGGAGCCGATCAAAGAATGCCAAATAGATTGATCCAATGTGTCGGCAGATGCTGTTTCAAGACTAATATGATCTAACAGAAGATTTTTATACTGATTAATGCTAAGATTATTTTTATTTTTCCAATTTACGAGTATGGTTTTCTTTGCGATGCATAAGGCAGTGAAAAGCATATAGGATGTATTTTTTTCTAGTATAACATCTTCAAAGATACCCAATAAGCAAACAGATGGAGAGAGTGGGATATTAAATTTCAAACATTTAGACAAGTCTTCACATACCTGTACCCAGAACCTCTGAACGGGTGGACAGAACCAGAGCGCGTGAATATAATCATCAGGTGTATTACTTATGCACTGTGAGCACTTGTTAGATGGTGTAAAGCCCATCTTAAACATTCGCTGACCTGTATAATGTACTCTATAGAGAACCTTATATTGTATTAATTGTAAATTGGAGATTCTAGTCAATTTAAAAGTATTTGAACATACTTGAGACCAAATTTTTTGTTCAAAGTTGATTGATAAATCTGACTCCCATTTTTCAACAGGTAGTGCTATCGAGTCATCGATTCTAGACAATTTTTTGTATATTTTAGATAATAATTTGGGTGGTTGAAAATTAATAAACTCTAACACACATGTTGGTGTTTCCAACAATGTTTTATTAAAGGAGACCACATATAGGTATTTAAATTTTTTATGTTATGTCTGTGTGCTATCTTGACAATATTAATTCATTTTAATACACAAAATAATTCTTAGATAATTAATTATACCCTTTTTAATTCTGCCATTTTTAACTTTCGTTTTGAACGACCGGTTTCTTGAAGTCCACGCCCTTCAACGATCTGTTTACGCCCTCTGTAACAGCCAGTATCTGTAATGTGTTGTTGTTTTAAAATTAGCTCTTTTTTATTACTCATTTGACTTACTGTTAGTGCTAGCTTAAGATAACTTACCGAAACCCGTCTGAGCGCGCCGCCATTAGCTGCTCCTTTTAGCATGAGACCTGCCGAATCCGAAGCTAATGTTAGCTTGTTCCTCTTCCGGTGTTCGCCAGCTCCGCTCGTTGCACGCGGAGATTTTGGGAGTTATCGCTGTTCCAGTCAAGACAACACAAAGTTCACCAAGTGTCTCCCGTAAATTAATCCGTAAGGAGAAGGTCCTCGCTGCTGCGAGGCTGCTGCGAGGGCAGCAGCGAGGCTGTACAGTTGAAGCTCCGCTCCATCGCGCCAGAAGAGGGTCCCGTTGCCGCTGGTCCCTACGCCGGGGGTCCGCTCGTTTAATTTTTGCCGGCTGCGCGTTGGGAGCGATCGCAAATACACTAAAAATTGAACTAAAACATAAAAATAACATCCATCCATCCATTTTCTTCCGCTTATCCGGGGTCGGGTCGCGGGGGTAGCAGCCTAAGTAGGGAGGCCCAGACTTCCCTCTCCCCAGCCACTTGGAGCAGCTCCTCTGGGGGAATCCCAAGGCGTTCCCAGGCCAGCCGAGAAACATAGTCCCTCCAGCGTATCCTGGGTCTTCCTCTGGGTCTCCTCCCGGTGGGACATGCCCGGAACACCTCACCAGGGAGGCGTCCAGGAGGCATCCTAACCAGATGCCCGAGCCACCTCAACTGGCTCCTCTCGATGTGGAGAAGCAGCGGCTCTACTCCGAGTCCCTCCCGGATGACTGAGCTTCTCACCCTATCTCTAAGGGAGAGTCCAGCCACCCTGCGGAGAAAACTCATTTCAGCCGCTTGTATCCGAGATCTTGTTCTTTCGGTCATAACCCAAAGCTCATGACCATAGATGAGGGTGGGAACGTAGATCGATCGGTAAATTGAGAGCTTTGCCTTTTGACTCAGCTCTCTCTTCACCACGACAGACCGGTACAGCGCCCGCTTCACTGCGGACGCTGCACCTATCCGCCTATCGATCTCACGCTCCAGTTTTCCCTCATTCGTGAACAAGATCCCGAGATACTTAAACTCCTCCACTTGGGTAAGGACCTCCTCCCCGACCCGGAGAGGGCACGCTACCCTTTTCCGGCTCAAGACCATGGCCTCGGATTTGGAGGAACTGATCCTCATCCCGGCCGCATCACATTCAGCTGCAAACCGCTCCAGCGAAAGCTGTAGATCACGAGCTGATGAAGCCAATAGGACCACATCATCTGCAAAAAACAGAGAAGCGATTCTAAGGCCACCAAAACGGATCCTCTCAACACCTTGGCTGCGCCTAGAAATTCTGTCCATAAAAGTTATAAACAGAATCGGTGACAAAGGGCAACCTTGGCGGAGTCCAACTCTCACCGGAAACGAGCCTGACTTACTGCCGGCAATGCGGACCAAGCTCTGACACCGGTCGTACAGGGACCTAACAGCCCATATCAATGGGCCTGGTACCCCATACTCCCGGAGTACCCGCCACAGAACCCCCCGAGGGACGCGGTCGAATGCCTTTTCCAAGTCTACAAAGCACATGTAAACTGGTTGGGCAAACTCCCACGCACCCTCCAGGACCCTGTTGAGGGTGTAGAGCTGGTCTAGTGTTCCACGACCAGGACGAAAACCACACTGCTCCTCCTGAATCCGAGGTTCGACTATCCGACGGACCCTCCTCTCCAGAACCCCTGAATAGACCTTACCAGGGAGGCTTAAGAGTGTGATCCCTCTATAGTTGGAACACACCCTACGGTCCCCCTTTTTGAATAGGGGAACCACCACCCCAGTCTGCCAATCCAAGGGAACTGCCCCCGATGTCCACGCGATATTGCAGAGTCGCGTAAGCCAACACAACCCCACAACATCCAGAGCCCTAAGGAACTCAGGACGAATCTCATCCACCCCCGGAGCCTTGCCACCGCGGAGCTTTTTAACCACCTCGGCGACCTCAGCACCAGAGATTGGAGAGCCCGACCCAAAGTCCCCAGGCTCCGCTTCCTCAGTGGAAGACGTGCCAGTAGGATTGAGGAGGTCTTCGAAGTATTCCGCCCACCGACTCACAACATCCCGAGTTGAGGTCAACAGCACGCCATCCCCACCATAAATGGTGTTGGTCGCGTACCGCTTTCCCCCCCTGAGACGCCGGATGGTGGACCAGAATCGCCTCGAAGCCGTACGGAAGTCATTCTCCATGGCCTCTCCGAACTCCTCCCACGCCCGAGTTTTTGCCTCAGCAACCACCCGAGCCGCATGCCGCTTGGACTGCCGGTACCTATCTGCTGCTTCCGGGGTCCCACAGGCCAAAAAG
>JBBPBX010005622.1:36706-51706 GCA_038048925.1 Garcialebias charrua | reverse complement strand
TAGAGAAATAAATAGGAAATAGGTCTAAATTGGTTGAAACCATAAAAGATAATGATTACAGGTATTTTAAAGGTAATATTTGATGTAATTATCTTTTATTTTGTTGAAATCTGTACACAAAGAGGTTATTTTGGTCACAGTATTTAATGTAAGCAGAAGACTTTTATTTTGAAAGGTTGCCTGCATGTGCAGCTCACGTGACTGGTCCAGCAGCCGTTAAGTTTTGTTTTCCTCTGCGCATGTGCAGCTCACATGACTGGTCCCACAGCCGTTGGGTTTGTTTCCATCTGCGCATGTGCAGCAGAGTGTATAAATACAAGTCACCTGAAGCGGGAAAGTCAGAGACTGAAAAGCAATGAAGCGGAATGCTTTGTTGTAAAAGAAAGAAGGAGAGAGGAGAAAGTTAGAGAAACGTTGATCAGAAAGGTGCCTGTCGCCTGAGAATACTCTTTAGACGTAAAGAGTGGTTTCTGCACTTTTTTCCTCGACCTGACTGCGTTCAGGAATGTTATTTTCTGAGCAGAGCTGAACTTGGCTCTTTTCTTTTTTCTCTTTTTCTTTTTTTTTTGTTTTGTTTGTTCTCTCTTTTGTGTATGTGCTGGAGAGCTTCTTTCCAGTTCTGTGGAAAGCTTCTAGAACCTTCTGGAAAGCCTTGCCGAAAGGTGCTTTAAACGGTTCTGCTGAGTCAGGAGCTGGACCGGAAGTTCCCTGTCAGCAGCTGTCACCAGATTGAAATCAGATGGCGAGTCAGTAACCCCAGGAATAGACCTTTTACCAGTTGACGTCATCGCGCATGCGCACTCGCATTTCTCCAGAATTTTCCGGAAGCACGGGTACGTTGTCGTTACTGGCAACGGTCGCGATGGAGAAATAAGACTTTTATTGTGTTTATAATTGTTCCAGGCAACTTCAACGAGTAAAAGAAGAAGGTGAGACTTGTTCGTTTTACAACGTCCCTCTGGGAAAGTCGAGTAGAGCGACTAAAAGAAGGAAGATGTGGAGCAAACCCGTACCACCGCCGGCCGGTACAGGCAGGATTTCACCCCGGCACGAAGCATCAACGTGTGTGCGTTTTTTATCTGGCATGGACATTAATGATCCAAGCTCCGTGGATTACGTTCCTACATTACATCTTGGATATGGGAAACAGACAGGGCGGAGAACGATCTCCCGCAGCGGAATGCTACTGGACAGCTGCTAAGCTAGCAGCAGCTAGCTAGTTCGACGAGACCGCGTTGTTCTTCGGTCTCCGCTGCGTGTGTGGGGTTTCTGCCTGTTTCGACCTGCGACATGCAAGGAGATTCTTCCTTCGGCCCCACTGAAGAGCAGGTGAGTGGAATGTCAAAACGTTTGATAAGCCAACCGTTAACCGAATCTTCTAAAATCATTAAGCTACCAGTAAATGCATGATTTTTTGAGCCGGGACTTAGTGGCTCCTGGCTGGGTGAAGGTGCAGGCAGCCCCGCGCGCACGGTTCATCTGTAGCCAGGACTTAGTGGCTCCTAGCTGGGTCCAGCCGGTTCTGGACCTCCAGGGCGCACTGGATCAGGTGTAGCCGGGACTTAGTGGCTCCTGGCTGGGTGAAGGTGCAGGCAGCCCCGCGCGCACGGTTCATCTGTAGCCAAAAAAGCAACCCTGTCTAAGACAATGTGTATGGGCGTGCGGTTTCCTCCTCTCGTGTCCGCGGCACAATGTTCAGGCATTTTGACCAGCGGTTGTTCACTATTTTAAGAAAACAAGCTTCTAAATTACAACTCGCTATCATTACGAAGCTCCTCGACACCTTGCTTAGCCCCTGCATCCGGTTAGGGCTTTTTGCCGTCCAATCAGAACGCTCGTTTCAGGCGAGATTTGCGTGATGACGTCAACTGGTAAAAGGTCTATTGAAGAACCGCCCAGCAGAAGCTCCGCCTCCTGCTGGAACACTTCATCTTACCCAAAGAAAAGTGGTATGATCCAAATTGTTTCCGCCTCTCTAAAAAAAGAGCAGTGGACTCTTCAGAACTGATCTCTCAACCAGAACTCTTCATGAGAGAAGGGAAAAGGTCGAATTGATTACACATTATTCAGTTTACTGAATTTCTGTGGTTCTTTTTACATTTTTTCTTTTCTTAAATCCCAATTAATATTTATTAAGTTGTGAACTGTAAATTGTTGTTGGGTTTTTGAATTTAAAAATAGATAAGATTTATTTTGAGAAGTAGTTAATTTAGAAAACTAAATAGCTTAAATTCTTAAAGGAGCACTAATCTTTTAAATTAGGTTTAAAAGATTAATTAGCTGTAAATTAAATAAATTGCAGTACTAAATTGAAATAAACTAGAATACAAATTAGATATAAAATAAATAGCAATCCTTAATTACCATTTAGTGTTTATTGAACTTCTAAGAAGAGGTTAATAAATTACAAAAAAGGGAACAAGGGATCTATTTATATCGTTTTGAGTGTAATTGTATGTGATTGTGTGTATTGTTGTTGTTTATTCATTTGTTTTTATTAAATGATAAGCTGGCAGTTCAACTTTCACATTGTGGTCTGAGTCAATAATTTAAGGTTTACTATTTTACTTCTTTCTTTTTTTGCTCCAGAAGTCGAACCTGGTAACTAGCCCTTAACCTAACTAGACTGTAAACACGCCATGAGCGTTGTTTAGATAATTGGCAAACTAGCCAAGATTAATAGCGTGTCATAGGTGTTACAACAGCTCTGTTCATCAGGCAGTCAGGATGCTTAACTCTCTACCTGCTCTGCCTCCCCTCCCATTTGAACTGCCTTAACACAAAAAACTTTCTCACACATTACCACACAACACANTATATACATATATATAATATATATATATATATATATATACATATATATATATACATATATATATACACACAGTATATATGTGTGTGTGTACACACACATATATGTGTTTACGTACAGTATACAGTATTAGTTTTATATAGAACTGTATAGTTATGGCGCCTTCTGCCATTCTTCAACATTTAGTTGCAGGAAAAAAGATCAAGGTCTTAACAAGCACCGTTGCCTTTAACAATACATATTTGTGCATTCTCAAAATTTTACTATTAGATATTATGAATAATAACTTGTTGCATCATAAAATACTGAATGTAACAGACATAAGTGCTTGTTTAGTGGAAAAGATGGAGCACCCCTATTTTCCCTTTGTAGATTAATGTTGGGTTGAAACAGATTGTCTTCAAGTAGAAGTTTTGTCTTGATCTAGATTATAAATCATAGCATTTTCATAAAGTTTGTAAAAACAAACAAACAAAAAACTTAAATGTCTGAAATCTTGGAGTCATACAGCAGCTTGGAGGGGACTGTGGTCCCAGATCTTGACTGATAGCAGCTTCCATGTGTCCAGCAGTCCTGGGTCTTCCATGTCACAATGTGTGAAATGTTTTCAATAAATGAGAGGTCTGGACTGCAGGTGGGCCAGCTCAGCATCTGGACTCCTCTGATGGACTGGATCCAGAACTCTGATTTTGAAGGGGTGTGTTCCAGTAACTGTTTGCTTGGATCCGGCTGTCAGGCTTACTAATAATGAAGTTATGAACTAATTTGACTGCCTTGAATAAATCAAACTTATATTTCAAATATAAACTAAAGATAATTACATAAACACTCATTTTAAACACAACAGCCACTTACAAGCTTCTTAATATCACATCAGAGCTGCTCCTTCAAATAAACATGTCTGCTTCTATACCCTTAAAGGAGACCACATATAGGTCTTTAAAATTTTTATGTTATGTCTGTGTGCTATCTTGACAATATTAATTCATTTTAATACACAAAATAATTCTTAGATAATTAATTATACCCTTTTTAATTCTGCCATTTTTAACTTTCGTTTTGAACGACCGGTTTCTGATACAAGTTCTGAAGTCCACGCCCTTCAACGATCTGTTTACGCCCTCTGTAACAGCCAGTATCTGTAATGTGTTGTTGTTTTAAAATTAGCTCTTTTTTTATTACTCATTTGACTTACTGTTAGTGCTAGCTTAAGATAACTTACCGAAACCCGTCTGAGCGCGCCGCAATTTGCTGCTCCTTTTAGCATGAGACCACCCGAATCCGAAGCTAATGTTAGCTTGTTCCTCTTCCGGTGTTCGCCAGCTCCGCTCGTTGCACGCGGAGATTTTGGGAGTTATCGCTGTTCCAGTCAAGACAACACAAAGTTCACCAAGTGTCTCCCGTAAATTAATCCGTAAGGAGAAGGTCCTCGCTGCTGCGAGGCTGCTGCGAGGCTGTACAGTTGAAGCTCCGCTCCATCGCGCCAGAAGAGGGTCCCGTTGCCGCCGGTCCCTACGCCGGGGGTCCGCTCGTTTAATTTTTGCCGGCTGCGCGTTGGGAGCGATCGCAAATACACTAAAAATTGAACTAAAACATAAAAATAACAATTATACTTTATTTATAAAGCCATTTAAAAAAAACACAGCTGCAACAAAGTGCTGTACACATGAAATTAAGAACATATAAACAAAAGATGAGATGAAATCATGAAAAACAACAGTCATGTGTTTAATACTGAAGTGGGTGGAGCATCACCAGGGGTTGCTAGGTGAGGGGCTGGACTCAGGTTTGAGGTGGTTGGCTGCGGTTTGTGACGTCACAAACCGCAGGAAGTGGGAAACGAAGTGTATTTATCAAAGATAAATAAATCTACTTAGAGTAAATAAACCACTGGGTGCATTTTTTTGGCCTTAGGACTGTTTTTTTATGAAGTAAATACCCAAAGTTGAGTAAAAAAAACATTAAAAAGTGAATTTTGAATATGTGGTCCCCTTTAAAAAAACATCTACCCCTAAAAGTTCAGTCATGGGCAAGTTAACTAAAAACACAAAAATATAATTAAACAGCACAACTAAACTGCAAATCAGTTCTAGTTTAAGTGGGTCATTAATAAAATTTAGATTGATAAAAAATATGAGTGAAATGTTTGATGGGTTATCAGGTTACATACATCACGTGTCAAAACAACGGCGTCAAATTGTGAAAATAACAGCGATCAAAATGTTAAAAAGATGGTCCAATGTTCTCTTTGTACAACCGAGAATCGAAGCACTTGAAGGCAGTGGTAATGAAGATACTGGAGCTGAGCTAACAGGCTGTCATACCCAGGAAGCTGCCATGAACAACCTGAGGAGGAGTCTGGAGGTTTCACACGTGCAGGAGGACAGTAAATTCAGAGAAGAATCGGACTCAGAACCATCGGGGTAGGATAACTGAGAGAAGCAGAGCGTGCTCTATTCACACAAGGGGAGCTGTTGGTCAGGCTATTTGTTGCTTTAGAAAATAGTTATTGACTCAAGTGTTTACTTATTAGGGGTGTAAATCACCAGTGCAATATTATATGGATTTGTTTGTATATTTTTCTCAATATCACAAAGTCTGTCACGATACGATTTCGATTCTATTCGATTCACAAGTCTGCGATTAATATATTGCAATATCAAATACCCATCTCCTTCACATATAATTTACAAAAACAATTCAAATGTGATTTAAACATTTTATTTCTATTATTACAGGCACCAGGCATTTAAATAAAAACAAATTTTCTTAATTAATGAAAAAATAAAAATAAATGACCTGTTCAGTACATTCTCATTTCTTGTGTTTGTGCATTTTTTAAACCAGTTCACTTAAGAGTACCTTGATGACCTTTCAGTTATAGAGAAACAAAAATAGATACTGAGCTTACATAAAATGGATATCAACGCCATGTTTCTTCTTCAGGTGAACGGACAAGTTTGTTGTTTCCTGAGTATTTGAACTCACACTGGCACCTGTTGCATACGACATGAGTTTTGTCTGTTGAGCCGTCCTTCTGTCTGAATCAAAATATTTCCACAGCGTTGATTTAAATCCAGCAGGAGAGTGAATTTCATTTTCTGTGTTTTCTGCCTCGGCTGCCATGTTGCTGAGGCGGCCGCAGAGCTCAGCCGCGCACGGAAATGGTGACACAGACGTGCCTTGGGAATTTCAAAATAAACGTGTATTTTAACGATGACGATATGAATCGATGTTTTAGTTTTGCCACAATATAATTGAATAATTAATCATTTAATCTATATATCGATTTAAATCAATGTATTGTTACACCCCTATTATTAATTATGTAGGTAAATGTAAATGTTTAACAACCGTGAAAATACACCAGAAAGCAGGAAATGACATCTACTTTATTCAACATTTTCTGGGGGAGGATCACGCCCCACCCCAACCCACACACACCCACACACACCTACGCTTTTTGTATTCCGTCATAGCTTAGTTTACAAACTAAGCACAGGCTCTCCCCAAAAACCATGTTTGGATAAAAACACACGTTTTGTTTAACACCTGTACAGTATATCATTTTCTGAAGAACAAATAAATAATATTACCGGTATACAGTTTGTTTCAAAAGTCCAGTGAATTACAAACAACTTTCACAACTTGAATCATTCAGTTTATTAGGATTGACTGTATTAATTTAACAAATGATTGAACTTATTGAATATTGTGTGATATTTATGCACAATGTATTTTGTTTTGTACAAACTGTGACACATTCACACAAAGAGTGCAACACACTAACAGGAGGCTTGTGCAACAAAGCACGGTGTGGAGAACATCTACAGATGTTGGCTCCTCTAACCGTTCCGTTGGTTGTGGGTGAGGAGGTCTCGCTGCAGGTTGGCTTCCAGACCCCCACTAGGCTTGCCACCAGGAGGGTCTGTGACCAGAGTCAGTTTGTTGAACACTCCTCGACCAAAGTAGTCCGCCACAACAGAAAACCCGTCATTAGAGCTGTGCAGCTGAAATAAAAACAAGAAATTCACATCTAGAGAAAATCTGCAACATTTCAAACACATTTTCTAATAAACTAATGTAAGAAATGTTAAACTAACTGTGTTCAAACAGCAAACTGTGTGTGTGTGGCGTTAACACTGAACACACCGTTTCCTAGAGCAGGTGTGTTTTCTTACCTGTCGGTTGAAAAGGTCATGCAGGTCGCGCTTCTGGTCTTGAGCACGAAGCATATCGATGACTTTACGATTCTCTGGCGTGCAGGTGGGACACTCGACCTCACTTTCTGCATAGCTTTCAAAGCAGTGCTGATGGAAGGAGTGGCTGCACAGGAAGTGGACAGACGGAAGCTCCAGGGGGCTGGTGCACATGCTGCACTTGGTCTTCTGAAATATCTTGGCACTGTGTGGAGATCAGGCAGGGCAGTCAGACGTCTGCAGGTGTCGTACGCAGCACGGACACGTGCAACAACATATCAGGAAAATGTACCACCTGGTTTTCAGCTCCTGGATCTCGGAGCGGACATGAGCAGTTTCCTCCCGATACTGTCTGATTTTGTGCTCATCATCCTCGATCTGCTGGCTCTCTCTCTGCATCTTACTGATCAGGTAGTCCTTGATCACGGACAGCGTGGCCGTCGAGTTGTGTGCCAGGGTCTGCACAACTAGTTGGACACAAACATCATTATAAACTACAAAACATTATCACTTCATAACAGGCAAGCACACACATGGACAAATGTGTTGGTACTTTTCCACAATAATAAAAATCTCTGATCTAACTCGACACAGAAACATTTAGCAGCAGACACGAGCCACACTCTGCTTTGATTAGTGCTTCCGTTGCATATTTCATGATAAACTACTTCCGGCACTCGGCGAAGCAGGTCGCATCTCTTTTTGCTCCTCTCCCCCCTAAGTTTTCCTCCTCCCTGCTTTTGCATTTTGTCTCGTCTTTAACTCTTCAGCGCTCACTCGAACCAATTTGGAATGGATTTATTTACGTGGGCTGTTTCCTCTATTGATAAAATTTTTTTCAACGAAGCACACCGGACCAGGAGAAGCGGCTTGCCCCTTCGACACGCATGCGGTGGGATACACTATGGACTCGTGGCCAATGTGTCTGACCGTTCTCTCTGTCGAAGACGTTTAAGTTTTGTGGATTATTGGAATATTGGTGGCAGTTGCTCTGCTTTTTGGGATCGGCGGATGTTTTTTTCATTCATTCATTCAACCTTTATTTATACAGGCTAGCCTCGTTGAGTCACGGGGACTCATTTACAAGAGGGACCTGTCTCACTCACACCAAACAACCATCCACTCTCACACTCACACCTAGGGTCAATTTAGAGTCACCAATCAGCCTAACAAGCATGTTTTTTGGTCTGTGGGAGGAAACCGGAGTACCCGGAGGAAACCCACGCATGCACGGGGAGAACATGCAAACTCCACCCAGAAAGGCCCCGGACCGGGATTTGAACCGGCAACCTTCTCGCTGAGAGGCAGCAGCTCTACCAGTTGTGCCACTGTGCTGCCGTTTTCTGCTACTGGAAGCTGAGGGAGGCGGCCGCGGCGATCAACGCGCTGGCGAGACTCCCTGCTCAACAAGATTCTCTGATCCGGGCTATGACCTCAACAAGCCAGCTGTTGTACGAGCTGAACCGCACGGTGGGAGCAGCGGCGGACAGCCGCGGACCTGCGGTGCGCTTTGGGACTCGTTTACAGCCCCACCAGGGCACAGACGGGGATTTGTAGCTCGGAACCTCACATGATTCGGATTTGGACCTGAACAGCACCTGGACTTCAAGGCTGCAGTCAAAAGTACACTGTAGCCTGGCCTGAAAATAAATAAGCGACTAATCTAATCTGGACTGTGAGCAACCTTGGAAAAAGAAGGCTGTCTGCAATCTTCTCCTGGAGTGAAAGCTGTTGAGAACTCGCCCCCCCCCCCCCAGAGGTCTCCGTGTGCTTTCAGAATGGAGCCGAGCTGAATGCCATCTACAGACTGTGCTTATCTGAAATGATTTTCACGGACAATCTCCCTGCTTGCCATGAAACGCAACATGTCTTGTCTTATTCGTGCTAAAGCTGGTAGAGTTTTTTAGACTTTATCATGGAGTGTCCTAAGACAAATTGTGATAGATTCTTTTTTGAATACCACTGATTACCCGACTGTATGTTCCTTTTTCATATCTGATTGTTGGTGGCGCGGTTTTATACTGCTGCGGCTTCCGTGCGTACGTCCCTCTTCGGATGGTGCGCGCGCCAATTGCAAAACTTTGTACCTTGGTGCAAATATGCCAATAAAGATATATTCTATTCTATATATACGTATATATATTTATTTATTTTTTAATGGAGATGCATGACGTAACCAAGAAACGTCGTAACTCGAGACCGTCGTAACCCGAGGACTACCTGTAATAGTGTTATAAAAACAATAAAATCAAAGTGCCATATAAAACAAGCTTCAGATCTTGTTGCAAGGTGTTCCAAGTTACAGGAGCAGAGTAAGAAAATGCCTTTTTGCCAAGTTCAGTCCACACTGAGGGAACGCTGCAGGTAATGAAGGCCTGAGAGTGCACGCTGTAACTGCACTGACAACATGACGTGGGAGGAGATATATGAAGGCAGCAGACCAAGAGATGAAGATGAACCAGTGTGAGAGCGTACACGTAGATAATGATGACCAACTGACCAATGAGTACAGAGTGCAGTGATGGGTATGGTATTACAGCCAGTTATAAACATGGTAGACAGCATCCAACATCTGCAAATAGCTGGCAGGGGCATTCATGTAAATACAGTCAAGTCACCATAATCAATGACTGGTAGGAAAGTTGCAGCTACAATGCGTTTCCTGGTGTTCAGAGTTAAGCAATATCTATTTCTGAAAAAGAAACCCAGTGTTAATTTCAAGTCATTAATCAAGTTTTTGATATGCGGCTCAAAAGAAAGATATGCATGTCCAATCTACAATCTAGAAGGAAGCCTTGCTGGTAAAGACTTCCTGTTTAAAACATCCCCTTGGGTTTATCAGCATTTAACTGATTATTAATTATCTAGAAGAATGTTAACAACAAAATAAATATTTGACAGTGCGGATGAGCAAAAAAAAAAGTATTTCTTCTTTGAAAAAATGTTTGGTCAGACCAGAAGGCATTATGTACATTCATGTGTTCAATGGTTGTATCAAGAAAACAGTGTTTCAGATAGCTCAGAAGCAGTTTTTTTTTTTTTTTTTTTTTGTGGGAAAGAATAACTCCGTTTGATGTGGACAATTAGTTTTGCAGCTGTGCAATAAGTGCAAGTTGCAGAGGGGAAAGACTAACCTGAAGCATAATGTCTTGATATTGATCAAAAGGCTTTTATGTCAGCTTGGATTTATAGTGCTGTTTACTGTGTGGTCAGCCACATGATGTTGATTTATATCAAGAATCATAAATTTAACAGAGTGTAACTAACAGGTCACTGCATTTAAACAAGAAAATGATTTGTGGGTCTAACTGTGACATTTCATCCTAGCGGGGAAGCATTCCATTCTGTTCTTATTTACCGGTAGTCTCTTGTCTCAGCACTCCTGAAGCTACTTTAGTATATACAGTAAAAATTAGACAAAGAGACCCTTACATGGTCAGTTTAGAACCTCCATTTAATCCAACAAGCATTTTTTTCATACTGGGATCAACAGATTAATGAATTAATCCTTCACACTTCGTAACTCTATGAACTAGTTGTTGTGTAGGTTAATGCATGAAAATTAAATCTTCAGTTTATTTTAAAACCATTGTTCTCTTTAAAATCTACTTCAGTATATTTACTCGAGTTTTGTCTCTTGTTACTTTTATTCTTTTAGGCACAATTCTGCTACTTTGGTTTTTAATAATAATAATAATAATGAATTCAATTTGTAATGCACTTTTCATTAATAAAAATCCCAAAGTGCTTTTTAGGTTGTGTTCTGCTGTTTTTTAGCCTTTAACAGATCAGTTTCAGCTTTTTCATTGACTTTATACTTTCACATTGTCTTTTTTACATCTTTTTTAAAGGAGCCAAACGTGTTGATCTTTTTTGATGGTCTTGATAAGAGTTCTTGAGACAGAAGTTTTTCCTTCTGCTTTTTTGCTCATTTTCCGGTGAATTATTTTTGCCTGTTAAGCAAATTAAATTTGACCCATGAATTTCAGAAGCCACGAACCGTATTTCTATCAGAAGACACTTTTATCCTACTGGAAACTATAAAGTTGACCCACCCTGAATATAAATCAGTGAGACGCAAACCAGTTTGACGAGTTGTGACAGTCCTGGATGAATCATCAGTCAGACGTCATCTCAGCTGAACACCAACTGGAGGTTTAGAACCAGCATGTTGAACATTGAATAATGAAATCACCACGAGGCCTTATTCTTTAGAAATGTGCCATTTATAGGCAAAAATAAAATGTTTTGACCCAGAGAAAGGTTTTCCAAGGACAAAAAGACTCAAGGGCACAAAGATGAAAAGGGAAGTACTTCAAGTGATAAAAGGAGCAACGTGTCAAACTGCGAAGGATGAAAATTGGACGTCTCTGATAATAGACTGATGTCGGACAGAAGGGTGAGCTTTTATTTTGAACATGCATCTGTTAAATGCTGAGGGAGAGGCAGGAAGGACTCCAGGACCAGGAGAGAGAACCACAGGCATCATGTGAAAGGATCTGTGTGATTCTTGTCTTCTGTCCACCTCTCCTCAATGTTTCTCCCTTTTGTAATCGATGTGTTCAACATAATGGCACTTCTTCCAGTTATTTAACGATTAACAATGGTGTACCGCAAGGCTCAGTCTTAGAACCCACCCTCTTTACAATCGGTAATGTAGGTCAGATCATCCCTGATGCATTCTTACATTTTTGTGTTGATGACACATTTGTTTATTGTCGAGCTAAAACAGTTGCTAAGGTTTTCCAGCTTTTGCAATCTGCTTTTGACATAATCCAGCCAGATTTGTTCTGTCTCAAACTTGTACTTAACGCAGACAAAATCAAAGGGATGTTGTTTTCAAACAGGAAGTCGGTCCCAGCAGTCCTTCCCTCGATTTTATCTTCGAATGGTGTTTCTATTGTTTGATGATTTCTATAAATACCGTATTTCCCGGCCTATAAGTCGCACCTTTTGGCCTAATTTGCATGCCCTGCGACTTATAGGGCGAAGCGACATATTTATGGATTTTTCCACTTTATTGGACATAATTGGACTGATGCGACTTATAGGGCGGTGCGACTTATAGGGCGGAAAGTACGGTACTTGGATATCTTGATCCATTCACATCGCTCTTTTTCTTTTTTTTTACCACATCCTGTCATCTGGAATCCTTTGCCCTCCTCTCCAAACCTGCCAAGTGAACAGAGAGAAACAAGAAATCTACTTTGGACATTACACTCAAGATTACATCTACAACCAACATACAGTACTTACCTGTCACCTGTTCCAGATCCTACCCGAGTCCACAGAGCGCTGTAAATAAATTCACTTTTACTTTGTCTGCACTACTATGGGGGTTAAAAACTTTAGTAGTCATGATACCCATCCATCATATACGCTGAGTTAAACGCTTTCCACAAGGTCTTTGCTTAAAACACTACCTATTGGAGTCAGCCATGTTTGTCTGTTAGCAAAATATCTCATGAAGCACTGGATGGATTTTTTTTCAAACCTTCAGAAAATAATGCTCATCTATAGCTGATTAGCTTGTTGAGTCCATCAATTTCAAGACAGCCACTGCAGCTGCAGTAATTGGCAATAGCCTCACAAAAATGATCATTACCATCATTTTTACAGACACTGAGCCAAAATGTGGCGAGGTAGTAGCTGAGAGTCATTCCCAACATTTGATCTAAACGCTAACAGACTGCACAATAAATTTGTTTATAACTGTGAGTTACAAGATGATGGTGAGGAATGCTACTTTCATTTTGTGTGCAAACATTAACTGTTTATTGTATCATTTTCTTCACATTTTATGTGAAAAAATACATTTAACTCTGTCACTTTTAAAATTCAGAGAACATCAAAGACACAGTGATAGCTACAGTTTATAAATAGGTTCGAGACTCTGACCTATTTCTTTGTGGGTCCACAGAGGCCGTTAATTACGGACCAGTTTTGTCCAGAGAACCACATTATGCTGGTTGAGTGTAAAATGAAGAGAAGCACTTGTAGAATCAACTCTGAACCAACACACTGAACTTAAAAGAGAGCAAAGCATGACCAGAAATCCTAGTATCGTGGTAATAAATGCTCTAGGATTTATTGAATAAGTTAAAAAGAAAAAACGAAGCAAATGGCGTGAGATGTGTACATCACAGAAACAAACAGCTTCAGGTCAAAGTAAAAGTACTTACAGTACATGAAGCTTGACAATATGCCCTTTTTAAAATTATAAATTAGGGAAACGTTCTTCTGTTTCATGTCTACTTTCATCCATTAATACGAGATGTTCTCATCCGTCAAAACATAACTTTTAATCTGTTAGTCACATCAGGAGTAATGTCGGCTGAAAACTTTATCCTCTGGAAAACATATTAGTATTTAAAGTATTTGTTTACATTCAGTCACACGTCTGTTATTACACTCTCTTTAATAATGAGCTACTGCTGGCGTCATGACGCTCACATCCTGTACAGTTTATGTCGGACACACCGCTAACAAACTGAACCAAAACTCTGTACAGGAAATCTCTTTAACAGCAACAATAGCAAGTTTTTCTTCTCTTTTTTTCTTCACAGAACCAACTGTACAAATCATACAATAACAAAGTGGAAATTAAACACTTAAAAATTGTTTATAATTTTATAGTTTTATCGGTTTTTCTATACAGTAGTTTTATCTTTAAATCCCCCTCCGCTCACGTTTTTCACATCGACTTACACGTAATTAATGCACGTCATGACTAGCTCTGATGAATTTAAAACTCATATTCACTGTCAAAATTAAGATCTGCTGCAGTGTGTCGTGTTGAGAATAGAGTACGTCCCCGCTATCGAGCTGTAAACTTATTGCAGTTCTTTACTTCTGGGCTTTGGCGGCTGAGAAAAAGCAGTTTGAGGCTGCGGGCGGACTTCTGTTTAACCGTATGGGATTCGAGCCTGGTAAATGGTTCGGTACATTCCCGTTGAGCCTGGACGCACAGGTCATGAAAACGTTTGTTTTTGGTGAAGTTGTTTCGTTTACAGCCCTGAAACACACACACGTCTCTTGGATCTCCTCTTAACGCAGCATCCGTCCACGTGTTCATCGCTCCTGCTGGTCTGCGTGGATGGACGGGGCGCACGATGAGGGCAAAGCCACAAGCTCCTGCACACGTCACGCAGCGCTGCGATTACGACACAGCTCGTCTGGAGGTGCTGTAACTCAGGTTGGCGCCGCCGCTCTTCTGTGGGTACCTGAGCGTCGTGGCAACTGTCAAGCTGGACGTCATGGTGACGGGGAAGCTGGTTGTCATTGCGGCGGATGATGACAAACCAGATGCCAACTGGGCAGAGGCCGGTTCGTTAGGGCAACCGTGCTGCAGCAGGATGTCCACGCACTCCTGGCTCCCTGCGTGTTGAGCCAGAGTCAGCGCGGTCTGCCCCTGAGGGTCCCGATGGCGGACGTCACAGCCGTACTGGAGACAGAACAAGTCGAGCTAAACTGAGCAATCGACAAATTAATCGACCCGATCAAACTCAGAAAGATACATTTGAACTGACTAGCTTTACCTCAACAAAATACAGATTATCTTGACTGACCGTCTGAATTACTTTAGTACTTTATCTTCCAAAAAGTGAGTATTTAAAGTGATAGGTCAGACTTTTTAAAGTGGAGTAGATGTTAGGAGGAATTCATTAGCGTCTTCAGAAGACCCACAAACTGACTGCACAGACCAGCCTGTCTTTAAAGAGGAACTTACCCCAAAATTAACTTTTCTTATCTGATAAACTCCCTAGAATGTGTAAACTGTTGTATAGCACTATATGTCTGTGTTAATTTTCATGTTTTTGTGCGTATTTGTTCAAATCGACAATATTTGGTCTAAAAACGTGTTTACACTAATCCTATGGGTTGAACTGTGGTACTGCAGCCTCAAGCCAAATTGGGACCAGCTGCCTTGTAGGCTGATTCCATAAATTTTAAGCTCCGCCATACATGAACAAAACATTTCCCTTGGTA
>JBBPBX010005622.1:0-15221 GCA_038048925.1 Garcialebias charrua | reverse complement strand
AACAATGCTCAAAAATAATAAATTGTTTTCAAAGTTTTACTTTATGGGCTGTTTAAAATGTCATGAAGAATTAATATCTTACCTGTTGTAGATAACTTCAGAGTTTAGAGAAATAGAAGTTTTATTCGGAAAAAACTGGGGTTGAAAAATTCTGGTAATTTGTTTTTAAGTTGGAATGTTTCATAAAGAAATTAAGGGGAATAAATGGGAATAATGCTGGAATTTAAAATATTGAAGGCTGGCCTTTAACAGTAATTTTAAACATACTGTAGCTGAGATAAATATATTTTTGTCATAGTCTGTCTTTCTGAATTAATTTTTCTTGTTTCCTTTGAGATTTATGTTTTATTTTTCTGTATTTTGGGTTTTGTTTCTTGTTTCCCTGACAGTTTGGATAAGGGCTATTCAACTGGTGGCCCAGGGGCCAAATCAAGCCCTCGGGTGTGCTCAGTTCGGCCCAACAGTGGGTTCATTTTTAAATAAAACTAGATTTAAAATTGTAAAACAAACTTACTTAATCTAAAAAAGCTAAGTCTGGTCCTCTGGACATTCAAAAAACAAAACAAAACAAAGCAAAAAAATTGTAGAAACGTCTCGTCTTTCGTCCCTATTACAATGCTGTTATTGCTAGTATCACTCAGCCCTCTGTGAATAGCAAACAACCATCAGGGTGCTAACGATCCATCGTTAGGCTGATGGTCCTCCTTGATCATGTGAGCAGCTGGTTTCGGCTGTCATCAGCCAACTGGTTGATCCACTGTGAGAGGGTGCTATTTATAAGACTGAGCTGAATACAGCTTCTCAGACTGAGGAAGTCTTTCGGACGAAAGACGAAACGTTTCTACAATTTTTTTGTTTTGTTTTGTTTTTTGAATGTCCAGAGGACCAGACTTAGCTTTTTTAGATTTTTCTACCTGGATTATTGAGCATGCATCAGGGAAACTTACTTAATGAGAATAACTACTGGATGTCCCTGAGCTCTTGGATTTCAGTAATTATGCCCCCCTGAGCAATTTAGCTGAATAGTCCTGGATTTAGATCCTTTTCCATTTGTGTTTTTGTCCTTCCTTGTGTTTATTTAGTATTCTTGTAAAGGTTTTGTTTCTGTTTCTCCATCTTCCTTTTGTCATTTCTCATTTACCCTCAGTCAGCTTCCTCCAGTGTTTTTCCAGTTAGTCTACCACCCTCACCTGTAGCTCATCAGCAATCATCCCAGGTGTTTCCATTTCCCACTTACCTCTGCTCTATTTATCCAGTCTGTTGCACCATTCACCAGTTCAGCATCACTTGGCTTCTGTGCCACCAGCCAGGTTTATGTGTCACATCTTTGTGTTTTTCCTCTGTGATCAGTGGAGATTTTGTATTAGTTGTTGTTTTGCTGTGACATCAGCTTTTTGTTCTGCTTTGTTAAAATAAAGGTTTAAACTTTGAGCTCCCTGCATCAGTCTGCACTGGGTCCAATACAGGTAGTCCCCGACTTACGAACGAGCTCCATTCCTTCGCCCGTTCGTAACACGAAAATCGCCGTAAGTCGAAAATACGTCCAAACGGCACCTCATACATGCACCTCATACATCCAAAGGGGACCTCATACATCCAAGCACCTCATACATACAGTACTGTATTTTTACCAAGCACTTAGCCTATCCTAACACATTACCCTACATAATTATCAAAAACCACATACATTTAGGAACCATAATGAAGGAAAAAAAAAGAGTTAATTTCTTACTGGGAGCTGGTAATTTCTTCCTCCGTCTGTTAGCATGTTAGCTCGTGCACCTCCGAGCTCTGCAGCTTCACGAGGTCCACAGCGTTTACAGCAACGTCTGTTAGCATGTTAGCTCGTTGCTAGCATGTTAGCTCGTTGCTCAGCTGTCCTCCGCTCCTCCTGTATTTCCACGCGCGGTCCAGAGGTCTGCCTGCTCTGTAAGTTTCCACTGAGCGCGTCAGTGGAAACCCCCTCCTGTAAGTTTCAAGCTCCCCTAAGTTTCGTTTCCAGCTCCCCCCTTCCCTCCTGTAAGTTTCAAGCTCCCCTAAGTTTCGTTTCCAGCTCCCCCTTCCCTCCTGTAAGTTTCAAGCTCCCCTAAGTTTCGTTTCGGTACCGTATTTTCTGCTGTAAAGGCGCATAAACGGCGTAACTCGAACAATGCTTTTCAATGGGAGCGCGTTCGTAAAGTCGAATCGTCATAAGTCGAATCGTCGTAAGTCGAGGACTACCTGTACTTCACAAACCAATTTTTTTCGTACTTAAAACTAAAACCACCAGATTTCATTGCTGAACTGTGCAACGAGAAGTAATACGCTCTTAATAATAGCTGTTTGTGTCACCTGGACATGAAGGATGTTAATGGTAATGTGAAAAAAGTTTGTCTCAGAGTTGTAAATAATTTAGTTGTGAAATGCACCTTACTGAATTAGTTTAGCTTTTATTTATATAAAATGACAAAAAGCAAACAAATAAATTAACATGTACCGGTACATATTGTTTAGAGTTGTGTGAACAAAATCTGACATTTTCTGTACCTAACTTTAAACAATTCAACATTTTTTGGGGTGATATGCAATTACTATTTCTTAAAAGTTTTTATGTGATGCAAAGACAAAAAAATAAACGGTATAAACTGTTAAAATGTTTGTGTATAAATATAGAGAATGATTAGAAAAACAATAAAATAGTTAATTTATTCTCTAAAAGTTGTGGGTGTGACACAAAGATGTCATCATTTTGCAAGTTAGACCATTAAATTTGTTACTTTTGTGAAGTTTGGATCAAGCTCACCATTAGTGACAGACATTATGACAAACTAAATGTTTATATTTTAGTTTGGATATCATATAGTTTGTTTAAATTGCTCCCAATTTCCAGTTAAATCCTATAAATCCTCACAATTCCCATAGAAAGCTTCCAGTTTGAAATATTTCCAACATTCTCAAGTTTAACTTCCCATTAAATGTTTTTGAAAGGTTTATCCCTTTGCCACCCTACGAGCCAGTTGAGCTAACAACTAATAATGTGCAAGTCGGGCCGGGACCAAAGTGGATTACTGCTGTCTTAAAACAACTCCAGTCTCAAACATTTTTATCAAATTTCAGATCCTGGTTGACGTTTTGAGACCAAAGAGTTAATTTTTATCAGTTTATTTCAACATTTTCTTTAAGTTTATATTAGTTTAATTAATTTTTTGTAATTACCTCTGTTACGTCATTTCTCACTTCCTGTTGGATTCCGTATAGTGAGTTCCTTATCAATTTCGCCCCACTTGTGGTCATTACTTGTAGCTCCTATGTTCTGGTTTGAGCTTTTGGGGGTTCATTTGTAACTTGTATGAGCTCCTGTTTCAGAGTGTTTTCAGTTAAGTCTGTCATTCAACAATGTTCTGTCAGGCCATCTGGACAATCTCTTTTCTGTGCTGAGACGTTTCGCCCTCCATCCAGAAGGCTTCATCATCAGTCTGAGGAAACGCCAAACAAAACTGATTCTTCCCCAACATTTACTCCAAAGTGGGAAAAAAAAACAGTTATGTTGGTGCTAAGATGGCCTCTGGGGCACGCCCCCTCCTCGTGGACAGCATGTCAAACTGGTTCAAAACACCAAAGCCCATGCTCAATAATCCAGGTATAAAATCCAACAATGGTCAGTCAGGTCATCTGGACGGTTTCTTTCTGTGCTGAGATGAAATCAAAGTGTTTTTTTCCACTTTGGAGTAAGCTGTTGGAGGAGAATCAGTTTTGTTTGGTGTTTCCTCAGACTGATGAAGTCTTCTGGATGAGGACGAAACGTCTCAGCACAGAAAAGAGACCGTCCAGATGATCTGACTGAACATTGTTGGATTTTATACCTGGATTATTGAGCATGGGCTTTGGTGTTTCGTCTGCCTATGTTTCTCCTTGTCAGATCTTTGGCTTCAGTCTTGTTCTACGTTATCCTTCATGTCTAACCCGAGTTTGAGTTGAACATTTTCTCTGTTCAGCCTGCCTTTAATGTTTCAACTAGGGGTGCAGGAAAAATTTGATTTTTTTAAAGAATTTAGATTCTTAGTCCTGGCGATTCAGAATCGATTCTAAAAGCGCCCAAATCGATTTTTTTCTTTACATTAAAACCCAAAAGATAAATAAAATAAAACCATATCTCATACATAAAATGAAAGGTGGCAGAAAGAAGAATAAATCTTGTTTTATCTGCCCCTTTTTTCAAAAACAAAACAAGTTCAAACAATCAATTCAAACAATAATCTTCTATAAGTAACAGAGCAAAAAGAATAACGTTTCACAATCTACAAATATCTAGAACATTTAAACACTTAACTAAAAGTTTTAGTATTTTGTTAACAATTTAGTTTTGATCTTTTTTTTTAAAACATGATCACAGAATTTACATATTTAACATCATTTCCCAAACCGTTCCACAATTCAAGTCCCTGTATTGAAATAAACCGTCCCTTTAAACTAGTTCTATACCTTGGCTTTGCAAAAATTTCAGTTCCCTTTAGACTGTAGCAGCTTTCTCTCTTAACAAAATACATTTGAACGTTTGAAGGTAGTGTATTCTTATGAGCCCTATACATTATTAACAAAATATTAAAGTCCACCAAATCATAAAACTTCATTTTAATGGATTCCTGTATTATTTGTTCCTATTCTTGGTATAAATATCAAACGATGCAAAAATTTTGATACAATAAGGAACCTAAAATTATTGTTTTAAATAAATGTTCTACCGTATTTGTTTACATTGTTGTTTAATGTTTTCAGTTTAAAATTATTGTTTTAAATAAATGTTCCATTTGTTTACCGTACATTGTTATTTATTCTTTTCAGCTCGTCAGTTACAAAACTGAAACTAAATTTATGACCATTTTAATAGAAAAATCGTTTCTGAATCAAAAATCGTTTCTGAATCGAAAAATCGATTTTGAATCGAATCGTGACACCAAAAATCAGAATCGAATCGATTCTCCAGACACGGAGAGATTCGCACCCCTAGTTTCAAAGTTGCCTGCTTCTGGAAAAGTAGCTGCATTTGGGTCCTTATCTAATATCATGCTGCCTTTGTTTAGGCGTATGACTCATTCCCCGGCGTATTTGGGTGGTTTTGTCTGAAAAAAAACTACAAAGATATTCTTGTATTGACAAAAGATTCATTAGTAAATAAGGAATGAGTGAATTAGCACTTACCGCAAATCGGGGGGTGCGTCTCCGAACTCCACGAGCTGACCCAGGCCCAGCACCGTCCGGTTTCTCACCCCTTAAAGTTCTGTCAATCTCTTTGTGGCTGATCACCGGGGTGGAGGGAAGAGATGAGGAGTAATCACTGCTCTGACCACCATTACTGGCCTTCAGGACGGAGAACGTCAAAGCAGGGGAGAAGAACGTTTTGAACAGCAAGGGCAACAGATAAGAAGCAGCGGACGTTCTGTTGGGTTCTTACCTGTCCTGGAAAGACTCCAGACACTGGGGTGGAGCCTCCAGAGTGACTGGGAGAGTTGGGAAGAGACTTACAGGAAGCCAGCAGAGCAGCTTGCTTCTTGGCCGCCATGATCTTCTGAGCAGCTGTGGACAAAACAGAACACAACATCCAGAGTCATACGGCTTCGGACGCAGCTTCCTTCACCTTCTCGTCTTGCTTTGACGCACCATCGTTGAAGACCCGGTTCACGTTGAGGCCGTACGTGGCGCAGGTTTCGTAGTAAGTGCAGCGGCGCACATCCGAGCAAAGCTGTCTGGCCTTGGCGTCGTCGATCACCCTGGAGTTGGTGCTACAGATCTTATCTAGAAAACCACAACATCTCAAGGTCCCACGTGTAAGCTTTTGTTCAAAAAGTGCATGGCGTGTGCGACGGTCTTACCCTGAGTGCCAACGACAACAAAAGGTATCTCAGAGACAGGCCGGTGCATGGCAAGCTGGTGGTAGTATTTGTAAACCTCCTGGAAGCTGGCCTCGTTTTCCAAGCTGAAGACCAAGATGACAGCATCCACCCAGCTCGCAAACTAAAGCCAGGGAACAATCTTAGTAAGTTCTACAAGTTTTTCTTGTTAAATAAGTTTAGGTCAGTTTCCAACCTACCTGAGCTCCCGGGAGTTCAGTCTCCTCTCTGATTATAATCAGGTGACTCTGTCCGTCCACCAGCACGTCCTTAATGTATTGCCGTCCTGGTTGTGAAACAAAAATGACGACTCAGCAAACTCAACTGTTGCAGCAGATGATCTATACCTGCTAAATGATATACACCTGTTGTAATAGACCCCAGAATGAACACATGTGCAGCACTTCTATGCAGTAGCACCAATCATCTGAAGGCAAGAAGCCCAAGAAAAGACGATTGTAGAGAAGTACAAATCAGATCAGGGTTGGGTTACAACAAAAATAATCCCAGAACCCTGAACATCCAGCGGAGCGCCATTAAATCCATTATTAGACAATGGAAAGATGATTTCCATCGCAACAAACCTGTCAAGGGAAAGTTGTCCACCAAAACTCATGGGCATTAAAACAGGGAAAGGACGACAATAAAAAGAAACATCCACAAGGTCAAAGATAACCCTGATAGAGCTGGGCAGCTCTATAATAATAATAATAATAATAATAATAATAATAATAATAATAATAATAATAATAATAATAATAATAAATTCAATTTATACCGCACTTTTCATTAATAAAAATCTCAAAGTGCTCTTCTGCAGAGATGATCGTCTATGGAACCAGAATAAGCTGCACAGAGCTGGGCTTCATGGAAGAGTGGCAGAGAAGAGACACGGCTTCAAGAAACTTAAAATGCTGGACTGGTTTTTAATTTGTTCCTCAAACATATAGTGGAAGATGCAGTGGTCAGATGAAGCCACAACTGAACATTTGGACCATCAAGTGAGGTAATCGTGCTGAGAACACCATCCTCACAGTGAAGCATGGTAGTGGCAGCAGCATGCTATGGTTCCATATCAGCAGGTGCTAAGACAGGTCAGAGTTAAAGGAAAGATGAGTAAAATATAGAGATTTGAGACAGACACTGAGGTTCACCTCCCAGGAGGACAATGACCCCGAACACACAGCTAAAGCAACCGTCCAGTGGTTTTAGGAGAACCAGTTAAAAGTCTTGTACTGATCCCAGACCTCAGTCTACCTGAGACTCTCTGGTATGACTTAAAGCCCCACTGACATGATTTTTTAATTTTCATAAAATTGCTCAAAATATATATCTTTTATCATTTAAATATGTTCATTTTTGCAAACAAAATGCTAAATCACTTTAATTTTGCTTTAAAAGTGATTTTGAACTTCAAGCCGTGTTTAATCATGGGAAATCCAATTACACACGAACGCACCATCTGTGACGTAACACTGGGCAGAGGGCTCTGGTCTCTTTAATAGCGGACCATTTAAAACCCGACGAATTTAGCAATCTATGTGAAGATTTGAGCTATTTGTCTTCATTTTGGGAAGCAGAAAATAGTTTGGGTGATGGAACAAGAAACAACAGGATCTAATTTAGGTCTGATGCTGTATCAGACTTACCTTCATGTCGAGCTGCTCATACCTGCGCACTGTGACAAGCCCAGAGCTCTGCCCGGTGTGACATCACAGATGGTGCGTTCGGGTGTAATCAGATTTCCCATGATTAAACACGGCTTGAAGTTCAAAATCACTTTTAAAGCAAAATTAAAGTGATTTATAATTTTGTTTGCATAAAGGAACATATTTAAATGATAATATATATATATTTATTTTGAGCAATTTTATGAATAGTAAAAAAATCATGTCGGTGGACCTTTAAAGATTGTTGGACACAAGCAGCGTCTATCCAACCTGAAGGAGCTGGAGCAGTTTGGTCGTGAAGATCGGATAAAAGTTCAAGGTTAGCTGTACCAAGGTCATGGAGACAAACCTGCAGACTTGATGTTATAACTGCTGCAAAAGGTGGACTTCGGATGGGGTGAAACTTATGTACACTCAGTTTTCTTACATTCAACTTAAAAATTAAACAAATTTCCGCATGGTCATGCAAGAAATTAGAGAGAAGACGATACAGGTGAATCCTTTTACAACCCACTGCCTAAAACCCATGGGTCACAGAAAAACCCACAGACACGAATAAGAAAAGCTGAACCAACCCTCTGCATTCTCCACTGGAAGATAACTTCCTGTTAAGTGTCTGTGGACAAGAGCAGACTTCCCACTGCACAGACCTCCCAAAACACCCTGCAGAACACAAACACACACAGCATCAGCATAAAATACAGCTAAGAGGTTTGTCAACAATGTTGTCATGTCCTCAGGATTACCAGGTGAAGTTCTTGCACAGCTTGACTCATGGTCCATTCTGGATTGCTGGTGCATGCAACTGAAGACAGGCAGCAATGGAAACAAAAGAGAGAAAAGATAAATTAATTAATTCATAATAAGCTGAAAAGAAACGTGACTCAATATGTTTCAAGAGGTAGGACAATGTTCCTTTTGGTCTAGGCGTCAGATTAGCCATTAGTTCATCGATTTGATCTAAAGTGAACTATTTAATCCAGACTGGTCGCTCAAAGAGCTACCTACAACAGGTAAGATATTAAGTGTTTGTAACTTTTCCACAAAACCATTTATCAGAAGATCTGAACTACCGGTATATGTTCAGGTCACGATTGTGTGGATTTGACAGTGATGGAGGCTCCATGCTTTCACAAAAGTCGAACACTTAGGAGGTCACGCTGGTTTTGATTGTCGACCTTAAAATCCAGAGTTCAACCTTACATCCATGTGAATGATTGTTTCACGTTTATGAAATTCCCTAGCCTGGCCCTCGCCTTCCTGCACAGCTCCGCTCAATTCTCATTTACCTTCACTGCACAGTCTGGGACTTCTCCCATCCACAAGGATTTCTCCGGTAGAATTTTGTTCGGACCAATCAGAGAACAGAAGGGGCGGAGTTTTTGGCCCCCTAACCCATGCCCCCACCTGTCCCAGCGCGCAGAGCCCTATAAAGGGCTCTGCCAGCTTGCAGCCAGCGAGCAGCGGCATGTTCTCATTCAAAGCGATGCAGGACTGTTTTATATGTGATATAAATGTATTAATTTCCCCTTCTTAATCCCTTATCTGGAGTTTTCTTTTGTTTTTTTTGGCCAAAAGTCAAGTGATCGCTCGCTCCCTCCTCCTTCTCTCCCTCCGCTGAAATGAACAAGGAAATGGCTGAGGTTGTCACGAGAATTAAACTCGGGTTTTACGTTGCTGCCCGAGTCCCATCAGATTTTCTGGTCTTCTGGTGAGCTGGACCAGCGATCCATGGTTTTATTTTATTTAAACGTTTTATAACATATAAACACAGGATTTCCAGCGCGGCAGCCAGCAGCGAGAGAAAAGCTGCAGGAGGCGGAGCAGTTGTCAAGTTCACCAGAGCACGGGGGGTGGCTCTGAGGGGAGGGAGCAGAATGCTTTCACTGTTCAAAATATCCAATGGTTTTGTTCCTCAGCAGAGGCCAACGCCTCCAGCAAGAATCGTTTTAAAATGGAGAAAGTCCAGACCCTTGTCTGAAGCGAAGTGAAGGACAGGGTCTGGTTCTAACCAGGCTAGAAATTCCCTTGAGTCACTCCAAACTTATTATGTTCATGAGCATATTTGCAACCAAAAAAAAAAAGAACATATATATATATATATATATATTTTTTTTTTTTTCATTTTTTTTTCGGTCAACGTACAAGCGAGTCAATAAGTAAATACAAAAGCTATTGGTCAAAAAAGGCGTTCAATACAGAACAACTGGACTTTATTTGTAGCAACAAGACGTTTCGCTTCTCATCCGAGGAGCTTTATCAATTCAGTGAGGAGACAGTGAGAGGGAGAAGTTATAACAGGATAAGCCATTGACACGCACCAACATATGTAAATTGGAAACTAACACCCCCACATACTTGGGATAACACGTACCTGTGACCCATTCAAAGTTCAGTGTGTGAAAACAGAGCTTACAGAAAACACACACACATCCTACTGTATGTAAATTGACAAGTCACACCTCACACATTAATAGCAGGGACCTGTCAAAGTCTTTGGTAGTCTAATTCACAAACGAGGCTCCTCTGTTCTCATCAGGTGTGAGACGCCTGGGAACCAAACCCAGGGCTGCACTATAAGTTTTAGAAATTTGGAATCTTAGACCTCCTCCTCTGTTTAACGATGGTTTCTCTCTTTTTACATAAATCGCCTCCTTCACACCCCTCTCAAACCACCTGTGCTCTCGGTCCAAAATATGTACATTCTGGTCCTCAAAAGAGTGTCCCTTGTCCGTGAGGTGGAGGTGAACAGCTGAGTTTTGTCCAGAGGAGGAGGCTCTCCTGTGTTGGGACATTCTTCTGTGGATGGGCTGTTTAGTTTCTCCAATGTATAGGTCTGGACAGTCCTCGCTGCACTGGACTGCATAAACTACACCACTCTGTTTGTGTGTTGGTGTTTTGTCCTTAGGGTGCACCAGCCTCTGTCTGAGAGTCCTGCTGGGTTTGAAATGTACTGGGATGTTGTGTTTGTTGAAAATCCTTCTGAAATTCTCTGATAGTCCAGCAACATAAGGGATGACAATGTTTTTTCGTCTGTTCTCCTTTTTCTGTTCCTTATTGTGTTTTGAAAATTTCCTCGCTGACTTGACAAAAGCCCAGTTAGGATATCCACATGTTTGGAGAGATTTTTCAATGTGTTTCTGTTCCTTTTCCTTCCCTTCTATCTTCGTGGGGATGTGATCAGCCCGCTGCTGTAAAGTTCTGATGACAGAAAGTTTGTGTTCCAGTGGATGGTGAGAGTCAAACAAACAAAAACAAAAAAGCTATTGGTACCCACGTTGGGGCTTAATTTGAACCAGATCCTGCTGGAACAGGATCCGGGAACTCTCCTATTTTGACAGGGTGCGTTCCGGCAACTGTTTGCTTGGATCCGGTAACTCTCAGGTTTACTAGTAATTAACCCTCCTGTTATGTTCGTTTCTGAGGTACAGCAATAATGTTCGTGGGTCAATTTGACCCGGGGAGTGTTTAATCATGTAATAGTGTCAGAAACCCAAAAAATCCTCCAAAACCTTTTTGTATCTGATTATTAACTCCAATACTAACCATGTCAGTCAATATTTGTGCAATGATGTTTTTTTTATTTCTCATAAATAAAGGATAATGACGACTAACTCATTTGGACATAAACAATGTGATTTACATTTTTTATGTTTGCTGAAAAAACCTACACACAAAAAAACAATAATTATCCTTGAAATTGATTTTTGTAAAAAAAATTATGTTACATTTTATTTTATTTTTTTCAAAGGGTGATCTTTATAATTGAACTTGAAACACATTTACTGTTCTGGGTCAAATTGACCCGCTCATTAAAATCAAGACAAATGAGTCATGAAGATTTGTGTGGGTGGAGTTTTCCCACGGGAACAGAAAAGGTTCCCGTCAAAAGTTGTATAAACACCTGCTTTCTCACAGTTTCCTTGTGAAGTAAAGAGAATAGTGAGAAAGTGGGTTTATGTGCATGCATGTGTGCATGTGTGTGTGTATGTGTGTGTGTGTGTGTGTGTGTGTGTGTGTGTGTGTGTGTGTGTGTGTGTGTGTATGTGTGTGTGTGCGTGTGTGTGCGTGTGCGTGCGTGTGTGTGTGCGTGCTGTGTGCGTGCGTGCGTGTGTGTGTGTGTGTGCGCGCGCGTGTGTGTGTGTGTGTAGTGAAATATGTCTCATAGTTTCAAGGAAACAAATAGAATTGGAAATGTTTTTACCCTTTTTACCATTCATTTTGACTGCCGGGTCAAATTGACCCGAACAGTATCGATGTAACAAGTAGACGCAGAGAGTGGTACAAATGTGTAAAGTGAATCATTTTCAATTTATATGTTGATTGGAACTATTAAGACAAATAGAAAAAGTTTCATGCAGAAAAAATATTTTTAACTATTTTTAAAAAAAATGTAAACTTTAAAACGGGTCAATTTGACCCGTAACATAACAGGAGGGTTAAGTTATTGACAAATATGACTGCCTTGAACGAATAAAACTTTTAGTGGTTATGTAAACATAAAATAATTACATAAACACTAATTTTAAACATAACAGCCACTTACGAGCTTCTTAATATCACATACGAGCTGCCCCTTCAAGTAGCATTTCTGCTTCTACGTTTAAAAGATCTCCACCCCTAAAAGAGTGTAGGGGGTGAGGGCTGAGCTAACCAGGCAGTTGTAGGCGGGCAGGAGCCCACAGGCAGCCACCATGAACAGATGGAGAAGGTGCCTGGAGGTTTCATATGGAGTCGGACAACAGGACAGTGAATTCAGTGGAGAAAAGTTAAACTCGGAACCATCAAGTAAAGGGGAGGGGTGGGGGCTATGCTTGAAAGCAGAGTGTTTACTAATGTAGGTAAATGAAGATGTTTAACAGCCCATTAAAATACACCAAAATGCAGGAAATCACATCTACTTTATTCAAAAATTTCTGGGAAAGGACCTCCATCCACCTTCCTCCACTGACCCGCTTGCTATTTGCATTCCAGCATTGATCAATTTGCAAATTAAGCTAAATTAATAATGTAACAAATTATTAACAACAATAACTCAGATTTGTTTTATTTAGTCAGAAAAGTGTGCTATGCAACTGGTGGCCCAGGGGCCAAATCAGGCCCACAGTTGAACTCAGTTCGGCCCACCAATGGGTTCATTTCAAAATAAAATTAGATTTTAAACCATATAACGTGATATCATCTACATACGAATTGATCAACTTTATCAATCCTTCTATGGATCTGACAGCTGGACGATTTTTTCAGAACTTCGATCAGCCTTTTGGACCATGAATGATCCAAAAGGTTGATCGACCCACTTTGAAAAGGACACTTACTGGTACTCAAATTACGCTTTTGTTGCTGAGAACAGACTAAAATGAACATTCCAAACACAAGAAAACAGCAAACATATACCCATTAAATTAAATCGTTTTCAATAAAAAACTTATAAGCTTAGTGTTCATGAGGCTTTTAACGTTTTGGATCTACAACAATTTAAAACTCTTTCTCCAGCAAAATTAAACATTTATCCTTACTCCAAAATATTGTTCACGTCGAGTTAAATTCACATTTGTGTGGCCCACGTATGAAAACAGCCCCGATTTAGGGTGTACCAGTTCTTATTGTGATACAAGAAGGCAACATTGAACAGTTATCTGATCCTAAAAGTTGAGATTTTCACTAATTTTATGATCTTAAAGACGCTCTCTTTCTTAAAATAAGTATTTTCCATGTACAGTAAAGTTAGGAGGCAGAAAATAAATAGTCCAAATAAAGTTCTTGTGTTCAGATATTTTAAGACTGATCAAAATGTTCGCCTATTTATTGTCAGTGATTCCAGATGGGTTTTTCTGTGTGGTTTTTTTAACTTGTGCCCATGCAGTCACAAAGTTTCTGCTTTGGCAGCAGTGAATCAATAGTTTAAACGTCTGCCTTTGTGTCGAACAGAAATCTAAAGAACCCTTATTGGTTTATTGATTCTGGATGTTACTGTAAAGAAACAGAAATCACTGCACTGCAAAACACACAAGGGGAAGCACTGGTCAGTTAACAAGTTGTAAACAGCTTTGCAGAATATAAAACAAGTAAAAAATAAATAAAAAACTATAACTTCATGAACTTGCTGCAGATGAAGGCTTTGATAGGTTCCTAGAGCATTTAAACAGAAAAGTAGCTCAGTTTTTACAAAACAGACTGAATTAAAGCCATGGTTGTGTTTCCAAGGGTCGGCTGGCTGTGGCAGTTGTCCTAAATCAGGTTTTTGTTAAAGTCAGTCATTTTGTTCACGAGAAATTTTGCTAACAGACTGACATGTGCAAAGACAGATACAGGCACATGATTGCTGCTTTTCATGGAGGCAAGTAATTTTCAAAAAGTGCTATGTAGAGGTGCGAATCTCTCAGTGTCTGGAGAATCGATTCGATTCCGATTTTTGGTGTCACGATTCGATTCAAAATCGATTTTTCGATTCAGAAACGATTTTTGATTCAGAAACGATTTTTCTATTAAAATGGTCATAAATTTAGTTTCAGTTTTGTAACTGACAAGCTGAAAAGAATAAACAACAATGTAAACAAATGGAACATTTATTTAAAACAATAATTTTAAACTGAAAACATTAAACAACAATGTAAACAAATAGAACATTTATTTAAAACAATAATTTTAGGTTCCTTATTGTATCAAATTTTTTGCATCGTTTGATATTTATACCAAAAATAGGAACAAATAATACAGGAATGCATTAAATTCTGTAACTTAAATAACCAGTATTAGGTTAGCTTTTTGCTCTGTTACTTATAGAAGATTATTGTTTGAATTGATTGTTTGAACTTGTTTTGTTTTTGAAAAAAGGGGCAGATAAAATAAGATTTCTTCTTCTTTCTGCCACCTTTCATTTTATGTATTCTTTCATATACTATGAGATATGGTTTTATTTTCTTTATCTTTTGGGTTTTAATGTTAAAAAAATGGATTTGGGGGCTTTTAATAATAATAATAATAATAAATTCAATTTATACCGCACTTTTCATTAATAAAAATCTCAAAGTGCAATTCCTTTTAGATTAGATTCTGAATCGCCAGGACTAAGAATCTAGATTCTTTAAAAAAATCAAATTCTTCCTGCACCCCTATATGCGACTGTCAATCATTTGAAATTTAAAATATAAGATTATTTTTTTTCCTCACTGCCATTTTATAAAGACACATATTGTGGTAATGATTTCTCTGTATCGAGCCGAACATATGTCTTTTTTATTTGATAAATGAGCATTGAATAAAGCAGAACAAAGAGAGAAACTGGTTGTGCACCGCCGCCGTATCACCAGACGCTGACACAGATACAGTTTGTGTAGTCACGTTCGGGAAGCTGCCAGGTCACGTTGCTCCGTGCGGTTCTGCAGCGTCGGCCCGGTTCTCCGGGGAAACGGGTTCTTCTAACTTGAAGCACCGCCACAACCCACACAACCCAAACACTCTTCCCCTCATCCCCATCTTTGGGCAACCCCCCACACCCAGATCCCCGTCCGTCGTCGAGAGCGTCACGGCGAGGACCGAGCAGCATCTTTCACGGCTTGCTGTTGCCATGGCAACTCCGTTTTCCAGAAGCCTCCAATAAATAAAAAAAACCTGCCTCTCGTGGATACAGAGATTTGTGTGAGAGGCGTCGAGGCGTAATGTCCACCTGTGCACACATGGC
>JBBPBX010005621.1:14391-71378 GCA_038048925.1 Garcialebias charrua | reverse complement strand
TATATATATATATATATATATATATATGTATATATATATATGTACTCGGGGGCCGCAGCGGGACGGCCGAGCAGGACCGCCACGCCGCTGGGTACAAAGTTCCGTGGGCCGGCCGCGTGCCGAGGATCGCCGAGCGCCCCACGTCGACCCCCGTGCGCCTCCCGCACGTCGCGCCCGGGCCCACCCCCCGTGCCCCGGGGATGGTCCGTGCGCGCCGCACGTTTGAGTGGGTCCTCGGCTTTAAAGCAGATTCACAGCTGACGCTGCTAAAAATTACAGATTTATTTATTTAGTTAGTTATTTACTCTGAGAGCAGAACTTCAATCTCCGCACCAGTAAAGTTCTTCTTTATACTTCTCGCTGTCATCTTTATGAATGGACACTTCCTGCTCTCTGAGGCAGGAAACGTAGCCTTATATGGTGTTTTGAGGGGTGGGAATTATGTAAATGACCTCTCCGCGTGCACGAGCAGGTGGATAGAACAGGTGCAATTCATCATATTTGCGCAGCTCATTTACACACTTTTCCTGAGGATAGAAGAGTTTGTTGAATCTGACGTGGCATGTTCGTACGAACGCTTCGTACGAACAAAAGTAAGAGAAATTTAGGATAAAAATACGAACATGTTCTTGCATGAGGCCCATTGACAGGCAAAGGTAGAGAGTTGGCTGACATGATGCAGAGAAGAAAGGTAGATGTTTTATGTGTCCAAGAGACCAAGTGGAAGGGCAGCAAGGCCCACAGCATTGGAGCAGGGTTCAAACTGTTTTACCATGGTGTGGATAGAAAGAGAAATGGAGTAGGGGTGGTCCTGAAGGAGGAGTTGGCAAAGAATGTAGTAGAGGTGAAGAGAGTGTCAGATAGGGTGATGTGTCTGAAGGTAGAAGTAGAAGGTCTGATGCTAAACATAGTCAGTGGTTATGCTCCACAGGTTGGATGTGATGGGGAGGAGAAAGATACATTTTGGAAAGATTTGGATGAAGTGATAGAGAGTATTCCCAGGGAGGAAAGAGTGGTGATTGGAGCAGACCTGAATGGACATGTTGGTGAAGGAAACAGAGGATGAGGAAGTGATGGGTAGGTTTGGTGTCAAGGAAAGAAACCAGGAAGGACAGATGGTGGTGGATTTTGCCAAGAGAATGGAAATGGCTATAGTCAATACCTATTTCCAAAAGAGGGAGGAACATAGAGTGACCTATAAGAGTGGAGGAAGGAGTACACAGGTCGACTACATTCTGTGTAGAAGAGGAAACCTGAGGGAGATTGGAGACTGTAAGGTTGTGGCAGGGGAGAGCGTGGCCAGACAACATCGGATGGTTGTGTGTAGAATGACTGTTGTTGTGAAGAAGAGAAAAATCAGAGAAGAAGACCAAATGGTGGAAGCTAGCCTGGTTAAAACCAGACCCTTGTCCTTCACTTCACTTCGTAGGGAAATGAGAATTGAGCGGAGCTGTGCAGGAAGGCGAGGGCCAGGCTAGGTGGAAGATAAAGAAGGAAGAATGTTTTGAGAAATTTAGAGACGAGCTGTTAAAGGCTCTGGGTGGTAAGAAAGAGCTTCCAAGTGACTGGACTACTACAGCAACAGTAAGAGACATGTAGGAAGGTACTTGGTGTGTCATCTGGACAGAGAATGGATGATAAGGAAACCTGGTGGGCAGCATGGTGGCACAGTTAGAGATGCTGCCTCTTAGCGAGCAGGTCCCTGGTTCAAATCCCAGCCAGGGGCTTTTCTGGGTGTAGTTCACATGTTCTCTCTGTGCTGCATGGGTTTTCTCCAGGTACTCCAGTTTCCTCCCACAGACCAAAAACATGCATGTTGGACTGATGGTAACTGAATTGTCCCTGGATGTGAGTGAGAGAGTGAATGATTGTTTGTCTCTGTGATGGACTGGAGACCTGTCCAGGGTGTATCTCGACTCTCACACAGTGATGGCTGAACATGGGCACCAGTGACCCCTATGATCCAAAAAGTTTAATAAATATATAATTATACTGATGTGTTGTTTATTGGAGAAAAAAAATCAGTAAAATGCACTTTAAATGCCTGGTAAATGGATAAGTTTTGAGTAAAGTATTTTCAAAGGGACGTGCCCCCGAAGCCCCAGGACCTCTCTACACCCCTGGTGCTCATTTTTGTCAAGGTGCTACTCTGCCATCAGCAAACGTTAGTGTGCAGGGTCTTACTTCCACTGGTCCTCCACCTTCATTTCACTGTGAAAACACATCTTTTTGTAACGTGTGTCCACCAGGCGTCACGTTTGTCCACCTTCAGCCTGATCCAGTTCCAGAGTCCAGTAGTCGCCTCTCTGCTTCGCTCACATGACTTTTCTTTCTGAGTAACTTTCCTGTTTTAACAGTGTTTGTCTCAGAGCTGCAGGCCTCCCGTCACTTTCCATCCACTGCAACACAATCCCCTCCCCATGTGAAGCGGACTCTGCTCGTCTGGATTTAATCACACAATAACCCTTGTTGACCTTTCATAATTGAGCAGTCCACCTGCAATAGGCTCACAGCTGTTACCACGGCAACAAAGAAACCTCGGAAGATCAAATAAAAAAGCCTGACCATTTCAGCGAGCACAGGTCCGGTCATATTTTCATATGAAAGAGGCGAGCGCAGCTTTGGGAATCACATCCAGCCGAGTCCGGTCGGGATCTGCTTTCAGAACAGTTCTCTGTCACACATGAGGGAACAGGAGGGGAACACGCTGATCTGAAAACAGACGTAGTGCTGAAAAAGAACTGGTCCGAGCATCTGTCGTTGGCAGGTAGCGCTGAAATATAATGTTTATAAATGTAGAAACACCTCTTTCTAATACAGGTGGTCCCCGACTTACGAGCGAGTTCCGTTACTGCGAGTATCTCGTAAGATGAAAATCTCGTACGCCGGAACACGAAACACGTGTTCTCGTAAGTCCGGATTTTCGGTCGTAAGTCGGAAAATTTATGCTAGCGCTACTACGAACACTCGTTTTTCATCACAAATGTTCATACTAGTTCATAAACATGCTCAGAAACTTGTTTCCAAACGGTTAGCTAACACACTTTCATCTAAAAACACATAAAAGTGCTGTATTTTCTGTATGTTCTTTACAAATTTACTGCTCGTTCACCAGCTCGTAAGTCCGGAACCTCGTATGTAAGAGCGCTCGTAAATCGGGGACTACCTGTAATGTTGTTTTTGTCCATCTGTGTTTATTTGTCTGTACCGTTCACAAAATATCTCATGAACGAGAAGACAGGTCTACAATTCAATAACGTTTGGAGTCAATCCAAGATGTCTGCCACAGCAAAATATATTTCACAAATACCAAAATCACTTTATAGATGTTAAGCACAAATGTGATGTGGTAGTAGCTGAGCATCATCCCCAACACGACTTGAGCACTAACGGATTGACCAAGAACTATTTCTACAATATGCTGGTGAAGATTCTCAGTCGTCCAGGACATGATCAAATCAAAAAGGCGTTCAATACAAGATCAACTGGACTTTATTTGTTGCAAAAGACGTTTCGACCCCTATCCAGGAGGCTTTTACAATTCACATATTTCTACAATGTTGGCATGGACTGGAGACCTGTCCAAGTGTCCCTGTGATGGACTGGAGACCTGTCCAAGTGTCCCTGTGATGGACTGGAGACCTGTCCAAGTGTCCCTGTGATGGACTGGAGACCTGTCCAAGTGTCCCTGTGATGGACTGGAGACCTGTCCAAGTGTCCCTGTGATGGACTGGAGACCTGTCCAAGTGTCCCTGTGATGGACTGGAGACTTGTCCAAGTGTCCCTGTGATGGACTGGAGACTTGTCCAAGTGTCCCTGTGATGGACTGGAGACTTGTCCAAGTGTCCCTGTGATGGACTGGAGACTTGTCCAAGTGTCCCTGTGATGGACTGGAGACCTGTCCAAGTGTCCCTGTGATGGACTGGAGACTTGTCCAAGTGTCCCTGTGATGGACTGGAGACCTGTCCAAGTGTCCCTGTGATGGACTGGAGACTTGTCCAAGTGTCCCTGTGATGGACTGGAGACTTGTCCAAGTGTCCCTGTGATGGACTGGAGACCTGTCCAAGTGTCCCTGTGATGGACTGGAGACTTGTCCAAGTGTCCAAGTTATGGGTTGGAGACCTGTCCAAGTGTCCCTGTGATGGACTGGAGACCTGTCCAAGTGTCCCTGTGATGGACTGGAGACCTGTCCAAGTGTCCAAGTGATGGGTTGGAGACCTGTCTGTCCCTGTGATGGACTGGAGACATGTCCAAGTGATGGATTGGAGACCTGTCCAAGTGTCCATGTGATGGATGGAGACCTGTCCAAGTGTCCATGTGATGGATGGAGACCTGTCCAAGTGTCCATGTGATGGATGGAGACCTGTCCAAGTGTCCATGTGATGGATGGAGACCTGTCCAAGTGTCCATGTGATGGATGGAGACCTGTCCAAGTGTCCATGTGATGGATGGAGACCTGTCCAAGTGTCCATGTGATGGATGGAGACCTGTCCAAGTGTCCATGTGATGGATGGAGACCTGTCCAAGTGTCCATGTGATGGATGGAGACCTGTCCAAGTGTCCATGTGATGGATGGAGACCTGTCCAAGTGTCCCTGTGATGGATGGAGACCTGTCCAAGTGTCCATGTGATGGATGGAGACCTGTCCAAGTGTCCCTGTGATGGATGGAGACCTGTCCAAGTGTCCCTGTGATGGATGGAGACCTGTCCAAGTGTCCAGTGATGGATGGAGACCTGTCCAAGTGTCCCTGTGATGGACTGGAGACCTGTCCAAGTGTCCCTGTGATGGGTTGGAGACCTGTCCAGTGCATTTCCCGCCTCTCGTACAGGGACTGCTGGACATGGACACCAGTGACCCCCTGTGAGCAGAAAAAGAAGAAGCAGGTAAAGATTAGATGATGGTTGGTCCAATCCACAATCTAAAGAATTCATTTCCTGATCCACACCAAGTTAACATCTGTACATGATTGTTCTGAACAGCTACAAGAAACCATTTTTAATCAGGGAGCATCATGTTCAGGAACAAATGTTCTTCTTAAAGGTTAACTGTCAAGAAAATAAAATACACAGCTGGAGTTTACTGAGCAGGTCAGTCTGTGAGGTCCACGGTTGAACTGGAGGTCCTTTAGAGAATGTCCATCACAGAAAGACGGTCAGTGGACAAACAAGGTGCCAAAGTTGAAAAAGAAATATATCTACAGTGTGATTCTGTAGCAGTGAGGTTCTTTCAACATTATGGTTCTGCTCTGTTGGCGGCATGGTCTTGTTAGCAGCTTAGCAGCTTGGTTGGTTAGGTTGCAAATGTTGATCAGTCTACTTGGACTTGGCAGGTTTCTAGGTCCTCCTGGGCAGCAGGACCGCCTGAATGTCGGGAAGTACTCCTCCCCGAGCGATGGCCACTCCTCCCAGCAGCTTGTTCAGCTCCTCATCTTTGCTGCAGGTGTTGGGGATGAACCTGGTCTTCCCGTTGTAATGAGCCTCACCTCTCACCAGCCCCTGGATCGGCAGTCAGATACTTGAGCACCGCCGCCAGGTAGACAGGAATGCATCCACAGTGCCTCCTTTTCAACTCATTTGGGATTTGTGGCTGTAGCTGACATATTTGAGATTCAAGATGTTAACATCAGCTGCTCAGAGTTGTATATATATAATGTATATAGGGCTGGACGATATGGCCAAAATTTTTATCACGATATAGTTCTTAATTTCGGTCGATATCGATATAATTCGATATCGATATAAACAATATAAAAGCCTAAAAAAAACTATAAACTATACAAATAAATTAATGTTCTCCTTGTATTTGTATTTAGCCTCCAAAAAGATGGAAATCACCATCAAATAAACATAAACTTCTCAACCCAATAATTCTCAGTCGGGTCATCTGGACACTTTCTTTTTTATAGAAACGTTTCACCCTCCATCCTCCATCCAATTTCTATAAAAAGAAACTGTCCAGATGACCCGACTGAAAATTATTGGATTTGGTACGTGGATTATTGAGCATGAACTTTCTTGCCATAAAATTCTCAACTGTGTCAATATTAATAGTTTTAACTTTAAACATCTTTAAAATTTACAGCATTGAAATTCATAGTTAATTAAATAAAACTTTTGGGTGTTATTTATAAGAAGCTGACATAGAAATCTCATGGAAATTACTTAAGAATAAAAATAACAAAATCAATTGCATTACTGTATAAAGTAAAATAGTTTTTGAATGACAAAGTTTTGAATATATTGAATAATGTAATGATTGTTCCATATTTAATCTGTTGTATTGAAGTTTGGGGAAAAGCATGTAAAACTATTACAAACCCTGTTTTTTTTGTTTTGTTTTTAAAGAGCTACAAGAATTATTAGTAGGAAGTGCTATGGTCACCCAACAAATATTTCATCAGTTTAAATTATTAAAATTTTATGATTTGGTTGAACATAGTATTTTACAAGTCATGTATAAAACTGAAAAAAAATTACCCCCCAAATATTCAATTAAAATTTGTTTAAAGTTATTAAACCCTGAAGGGAATGTAAATGTTTGTAAAACCTCCATTTAGGACTAGTTTGAAGGAGCTGAGTTGTAAATCAGGAAACAGGATTGTGTTGACTTGATATCACCATAAACATTTCTAAAACTATTTATATGTTTTAAAATATGATTAAATCAAAGTTGTTGGGAAGGTGTGGTGCAGGTGAAGTGAAGGTTGTTGTTTGTTTGTAGTTATTTTGTATTTTTTAAACAAGGGGCAGATATTAAAACACTATTTTCGTCTTTCTGCACATTTTCATTCAGTGTTTTTTCTTCTTCTGATGAATTTGTTTTATTTTGAATAAAAAAACATGCAGCGCTGCTGGGGCTGTTTGTTTACGTCGTAGTTTCAGGGAAACGTTGGCTCAAACTTTATTGTTCTTCATCTTCTGACTCTCATATTATATCGAGTGGAAACTCTTCAGATTAAACAAGTTAGATGTTCCCACCGCTAGTTAGAACGACTCCGTCACGTTTTGAAAAATAAAGAAACCGAGTAGACTCGCTGCAGATGAGACCTGCAGTTTAACAAAACCGAACTACGTCCACACCGACGAATTAGTCTTTCCTCTCATCAGTGATGTCGTCTGCTTTCTCTTCGCTTGTGAAACTTTGTTCAGTCACATTCTGACGGTCATGAGCACTCGTTTGACTCGTTTTGAAGCGAAAACTTAACGCGCTTTGGAGACTAGCTTAGCTTTTAGCCTGCTACCGCTAACGCCTGCTGCTGGACTGAGCGCTGCGTAACAACGACGTCACCACGCACGTTTTGTGTCACAGCTTTTTCTGTCCGGGCGGGTTGTTGAAGCAGCCGCTCCAACCCGAACAGAAACAGAAAAACGTTGTAAAATCCTATCGAAATATCGAAAATATGCTTAAACTTCATATCATCGTTATTGAATAAAAGTATATCGCGATATTTATCGTTATTGAATTATCGTCCAGCACTAAATGTATATAAAAAAAACTTGTCATGGTTACACATCATAACAAATGTCCAAAAGCAAAAAGATTTCAGTAAAAATACTTCCAGCTGCACAGCATCTGATACCAGAGGAAAGAATCATCCAAAAAAAAAAAAAGATTTTCATCCAGAAGAATTAAAGTTTTGAAAAGCAGCATGTCAGAATGAATGTAATGAGCGGAGCGGTGCAGTTCTACAACTCCTGAAAGGTCTAGAAAGTTGACTGTTAAACAACTCATCAGATGTAGATGTCCCTTTCTGTAAGTTTCATTAAGAACTGCTTGGTGAACCATGAGATATTTCTCTAACAAGAGAAGGACTGCTACAAGAGATCCACCGGTGGGTTAGTGGATGTAGATTCTGTGGCGTGGAGCCTGTTGCACATCAATAACTGTAAAAAGTTCGCCTTTCTTGCTCAGACTAGCCTTTAACTCGTGAGTCCTGTCAGAATTAAACTCACTTTTTACAAATTGAGCTAGTTCAAAAAGTTACAACAGGTAAGATATTACCTGTTGAGAGCCCAGGTTCAAATCATTTGACATATTCCTTTTTATTAAAGGCTTTCCACCCAGGAACCCTTAGGCCTGAGAACTTTTTCTTCCTTTCTGCTCATGTCTGAAAACTTTGACTAAACTCCTCAGGCTGTGTCCGCGTGCTCCCGATGTGAAGATCTACATTAAGAGCAGGTGAATCTGTGTCAAGTAAAACACAAACATGACCAAACCACCGGAAATGAGTTAATCAGTTGTCAAAATAAAAGTAAAAATACACATTTCCGTTTTTTTAGTTAATATGTTTTGCCACATAAATGTTTTATTTTGAAATACAAACGCGGAAACGTAATTTTAATTTGAAGCAATGAAGTGCACGGGCTCGTGACAGGTGGAAAGGGGGCGTGTCTTCGCTGTAGCGCGCCCCCCGCCCTCATGAAGGCACGCGCAGTGACAAGTTGCTGCTGTCGCGGACTGTCAGAGAGGAGGCAGAGAAGAAGAAGAGCTGGAGGACCAGGAGGACTTCTGTGACTTTCTGCAGTGACGAGGACTGTTGGTGGAGGGGTCAGCACGGCGTCCTCCCCCCTCACCTCAAGTGTTCTTACCTGTAGTGTCTGCTGCTGGAGCGTGGAGGAGCTCACCTGTCGGACTGTCCTGAATGCACCATGAAGCTCCGCTGCACCGTCACCGGACTGCCTGCTCTCTGGATCCTGCTGGGGCTCTCAGGTCTGTGGATACTCCTGTTTCATGAAAGAGTTCTGTGGTGCTGGACTGGTTCTGGTTCTGAGGTGCTGGACTGGTTCTGAGGTTCTGGTTCTGTGGTTCTGAACCGGTTCTGGTTCTGAGGTGCTTGACTGGTTCTGGTTCTGAGGTGCTGGACTGGTTCTGAGGTGCTGGACGGGTTCTGGTTCTGAGGTTCTGGTTCTGTGGTTCTGAACCGGTTCTGGTTCTGAGGTGCTCGACTGGTTCTGGTTCTGAGGTGCTTGACTGGTTCTGGTTCTGAGGTGCTTGACTGGTTCTGGTTCTGAGGTGCTTGACTGGTTCTGGTTCTGAGGTGCTGGACGGGTTCTGGTTCTGAGGTTCTGGTTCTGTGGTTCTGAACCGGTTCTGGTTCTGAGGTGCTTGACTGGTTCTGGTTCTGAGGTGCTTGACTGGTTCTGGTTCTGAGGTGCTTGACTAATGGTTCTGAGGTTCTGGTTCTGTGGTTCTGAACCGGTTCTGGTTCTGAGGTGCTGGACGGGTTCTGGTTGTGGTTCTGAGGTGCTGGACGGGTTCTGGTTCTGAGGTGCTGGACGGGTTCTGGTTCTGAGGTTCTGGTTCTGTGGTTCTGAACCGGTTCTGGTTCTGAGGTGCTTGACTGGTTCTGGTTCTGAGGTGCTGGACGGGTTCTGGTTGTGGTTCTGAGGTGCTGGACGGGTTCTGGTTCTGGTTGTGGTTCTGAGGTGCCTTCATGCAGCTTCAGAGTTCCAGTCAGTCCAGCACATTTATTAATACTGTTTACATTTATTACTACTGTTTACATTTACACTACTTTTATCTACACTACTGCTGATACATATACAGTATTCTCTGACTAGCCTTATTTAAGGATGCCCAATGTGCCTCACTGCATATGCCACTTTGCCTCTATACCAACATCAACTACCTCATACATATACTGTGTACATTAACTCATATGCTGCTGTGCCACTCTTTGCAAATGTCAATGCTAGAACCTTCAGTTTATTTTATAGATATACTTTTTATACTTTTTATACTACTATGCAAAAACTCAGGACAGTATTACACTTTTATTATTTCATTTTATGCTTATGTTCATTGGGTGTTTGGTGTTTCAGTGTTGGTGTAAATTTTCATACTTTTATACTATTATGAAAAAACTCAGGACAGTGTTACACTTTTTTACTATTTTATGCTTATGTTTATTAAATGTTTTAGTGTTTAGTGTTTAGATGGTTACTGTTGCACCGAGGGACTGAGAGAAATGCAATATAACAACAAAAAGTCAAGGGATCTTATTGTGTGGCGGAGATTTCAACGTCCGATTAAATCCGAAAATTGACTCATCAAATGGAAAATCAGACGCAAAAAACATCAGCAGAAGATTAAATATGTGGTTGAATGAGGTGGGGGTCGTAGACATTTGGAGAGAGAAAAACCCGAAGAGCCGAGATTATTCACACTATTCACATGCACACAACGTCTACTCACGCATAGATTACTTCTTTATGTTCAAGGGAGAGGTTTTTAGGGTAGACAGTTGTGAAATAGGACCTAGCACTCTTTCAGATCACAGTCCCATTTACATCTCAATCCGTCTGGATAGTAGGAGGAACTCCACTCTGTAGAGATTGAATTCTAACATTTTGAACAACTTGGTTATTAGAGACAAATTAAAACATGAAATTAAGTTATATTTAGAAAATAATGATAATGATGAAGTTACCCCTTCTACGGTCTGGGACGCATTAAAAGCAGTAATTAGGGGTAAAATTATATCTATAACCTCATATGAGAAGAGAATTAGGGGGAAAAAACTCCAGGAATTAGAAGAGAATTTGAAAAGATTACAGACAGAACATGCAAAGTTTCCCAAAGATGACAAAACCAAACATAAGATTACAAAACTAAAAAAAGAAATAGAATAAATAAATACTCAAGAAATCCAGAAAAAGCTTGTTTATAAAACAACAATACTACGAGGCAGGGGGAAATCCCTAAAACTTTTATCATATAGGTTAAGAAAACAACAAGCCTACAGAACTATAAATAAAATAAGAAACAGTGTAACAAAAGAAATAGAAACTAATCCAGAGAAAATCAAAAACTGCTTTCAAAAATATTATAAAACACTATATTCACAACCACAGACAAACAGCGACAACCAGATCGATGCCTTTTTGGGAAAAATCAATCTTCCAAATATCACTGACGAACAAAATAAGAAATTAATATCCAAAATTACAAAAGAGGAAATTCAAAGCAGCAATCAGGAGAACTAAAAAGGGGAAATCTCCAGGGACAGATGGATTCACCACAGAATGGTACAAAATTATGCAAGACCAACTAATTCTAATATTAGAGAAAACATTCATTTAGATTTTAGAAAACAAAAGTATCCCCCCCTCATGGCGAGAGGCAGTGATTTCAGTCATACCGAAGGAAGGGAAAGACTAATTGGAATGTGGGAGTTATCGTCCTGTAAGTCTGCTAAATAATGATTACAAACTTTTTACCTCCATATTATCCAAAAGAATAGAAGTGATTTTACCAGCTTTAATTCACAAAGACCAGACCGGCTTTGTCAGACAAAGACAGACCCAAGACAACATTAGAAAAACATTACACATTATGAGAGAAGTCACTCAGCAAAAACTAGAGGCACTGATATTAAGTTTGGATGCTGAGAAAGCATTTGATTCAGTGGGGTGGTCCTTTTTATATAAAGTGCTTTCAAAATTTGGATTTCATGACACGATAATGACACGTTTAAATCGTTGTATACTGAACCAACGACTAAAATTAAAATCAATGGAGATTTGACTAGTTCATTCACACTGGAAAGAGGAACGAGACAAGGGTGCTGTGCATCCCCGTTACTCTTTGCCTTATTTATTGAACCCATGAGCCAACTGATCAGACAGACGCCAGATATAAAAGGGATTACAATGACATCTGGGGAGCAGAAATTATCCTTGTTCGCTGACGATTTATTGTTAAGTATAACACAACCCACACAGACAATCCCAAATTTGATGAAGTTGCTAAAAGAGTTTAGTTTAATCTCGGGTTACAAAATTAATATAAATAAAACTCAAGTATTAACATTTAATTATAACCCACCATCGTCAATTAGAAATGCGTACAACTGGAATTGGGAGGCTGAGTCAATCAAATACCTGGGTGTTTCATTACCTAGGGACTTCTCAAAACTGTTTGATATAAATTATGGCCCACTAAATCAGAAAATAAAGTCAGATTTACATAGATGGAATGTTATACCCTTTTTAAGTTTAAGCGCTCGGATAGAATCAATAAGGATGAATATTCTCCCACAATTGCTCTACTTATTTCAGAGTCTACCAGTCAGAATCCCACCTCAACAGTTCTCAGAGTGGGATAGACTAATAGCGAAGTATCTGTGGCAAGGTAAGAAGGCTAGAATTAAGTTTAGAACCCTGCAATTAAAAAAAGAAAAGGGCAGAATGGGCCTTCCCTGTTTACAGGAGTACTACCATGCAGCCCAGCTGAGACCTTTAGTGTGCCTGTGTTCACCATCATACACCGCAGCATGGAAGGAAATTGAAGGAACGACGATAAACGGAATACCAATAACAGCTCTACTTAGTGATTATAAATTACAGGAAGAACAGCAGATCCCAGAAGACTCCATAACAGGCAGTTTTCTCAAACCCTGGCAGGAATTGACAAAAATATGTAAAGTAGGAGACACATCTAAAATGATGAGGTGGTGTGCCTACGACTCAGACTTTGCACCAAACAGAAATGATAACAGCTTCAAATCATGGATTTCAAAAGGATTAACAACCTATTATTCATTTGTCCACAAAGGGATATTCCAGAGTTTTGAAGCCTTACAGAAGGACCATGGTCTGGAAAAACAGGACTTTTTTAGGTACCTGTAGGTGAGAAATTATTTTAATAGAAATTTCAAGGAGTTGAAACAAAACGATTCAAGTTTCATGGGGGTATTTCTGTCACTAATTAAGCCCAGATCAGACAGCATAATTATCTCCAAATTATATAAAGCCATACAACTATCTAAACATGAAAATACAGATTACATAAAGAGGAAATGGGAGAAGGAAATAAAGGTAATAATCTTAGAAGAAAGCTGGGAGGAAATATGTCAACTACAGTGGGTCTCAACCAGATCAAACACATGGCGAGAATTCTGTTGGAAAAACATTGCACAATTTTTTTACACACCCATTCAGAGACGATATCAGGGAAATGGAGACGCCTGCTGGAGACTTTGTGGAACTGGGGGAGCTAATCACTTCCATGTTTTCTGGGACTGCCAGGTAATAAGAGCATACTGGGAAGAGTTCCACAAACATATTGAAAATATATTCAATGTAAACATTCCATTCAAATGTGAAACGTTATACTTGGGTAATCTACGGTTGGAGACATGGACCAATAAAGACAAAAAACTGCTGGCTATATTACTGGCAGCCAGTAAGAAAGCCATCACAAGGAAATGGCTAAAACCGGACCCACCCACCATTGATGAATGGACGGATGTAGTTTACCAGATTTATGTTATGGAAAAGATTTCTTTTTCCCTACAAGTTGAAAAAGACAAATTTTATAAGATCTGGTCCAAATGGACTGAGTATGTAAAACCAATTAGATCTGACTTCATTTGATTGTATTTGTGAATTATGTGTCCTGCCCCTTGATGTTCTTGTGAGTTTTATTGTTCAAATGGTGCATTCCCCATTTTTGTTCAAATATGTTAATTTTTGTTTTTGTTCGTAACTAAAATTAATAGTCCAAAAAAGAAAATACCAGAAAGGCAGTATAGACGAAAACATTGGGCCTTTCTACTTCTGTCCTCATGTACGATACAACCTTAAATAAGTAAAGCTGTAATTAATGATTGTGAAGGAAATCTGTCTTTCTAAAAAAAAAGTAAAAAAAAAAAATACTATTTAGCGTGGAGAAGCGGTGACATCACGACATCACGCCAGCGTCCTTTCCAGCTGTGTAAACATGTGACGTATCAGTTTGCTTCTCCCTACTCCACTCCCAAAATTCTCTTTAAAGGACAACATCCACTGTGACAGTAACAATTCACCATATTGGACAATTACTGTAGTAGAATATGATGTCTATTTTCATTTTTGCATTTAGGCCAGGTGAGTGTTAAAAAAACAACAAAATAAAACAACGGAGTCCCGGAAGCATCCGGAAACCCCACCGCTGATTGCCGAACTCAGGAATGACGTAATTAAAGGATCCAGTCAGAAGGTACTGCAATGGATCTTACATTCCGACTTTGCCACACAGCCATAACCAGTCATTTTTTATCATCCATCCTTACACATGTAAGTGTGACTGTGCTACTAAAACCTCACTTCACCCGCTGCTGCAGCCACGGACACACAAAGCTCAGACCCAGACACTCATAGCTGAGAACCGACGGTCATCGCGGCTACAGCCGCGGACACAACGAGCGGACCTCACGTCACCCGCGCGGTTACATACATTGCCCAGCAGATACACACTGCTCTACCAGTTGAACTCCTCTTAAATCATCACAATTTTTATTTGTATCTTTTTTATTTATCGCTGTATAGTTGTACACACTTCACAGTTACGTTTGTGCCTAACTCAGACATTGGGGGATGTTTATTATTTCCGTGCAATGTAATGCCGAGAAAAAAACGAGAACTGATGGACACAAAAATTATGCTAACTAGCCACAGGATAGCGACACTGATTTTTATGAAAAAGTGGTGTGAATATTACCAAACTATGGTACATTTAAAGCTCCACTGACATTTTCTTTTAACTTTTCAAAAAATGGCACAACATATATAAATATTAAGATAGACCTCTGACCGTTTTTGCTAAAATAATGTTCAATGAATGAAATTTCCTCTCAAAATATTTTAAATTTAGCGCCGTTTTTTTAGACCGTAAATCCGGATTTTCCGGTCACGTGTCAGCAGAACCGATCTGACGTCACGTCCGATACTGAACTCTGCTCAAACCGTACATTGAATGGACAAAAATATAAACGCATCCGTCGAATTTAGCCAATTAAAACTACATTTTAGCGATTTGGCTTCAGTTTGGGGAAAAAAAAGTTATTTTGAGTGATGCACAACGAACGGAAAGGTTTATATTCTCCGTGTTGCTTCTGTAAGAGTTATCACGATAGCTCTGCTGCCATCTGGTGCTCAATGTGAAACCTCCCTTGAAAAAAAAAAGCAAAACGGAGAATATAAACCTTTCCGTTCGTTGTGCATCACTCAAAATAACTTTTTTTTCCCCAAACTGAAGCCAAATCGCTAAAATGTAGTTTTAATTGGCTAAATTCGACGGATGCGTTTATATTTTTGTCCATTCAATGTACGGTTTGAGCAGAGTTCAGTATCGGACGTGACGTCAGATCGGTTCTGCTGACACGTGACCGGAAAATCCGGATTTACGGTCTAAAAAAACGGCGCTAAATTTAAAATATTTTGAGAGGAAATTTCATTCATTGAACATTATTTTAGCAAAAACGGTCAGAGGTCTATCTTAATATTTATATATGTTGTGCCATTTTTTGAAAAGTTAAAAGAACATGTCAGTGGAGCTTTAAAAGCCTGCTCTATTATTCATTCTGTTCTGATGTCAAAAATTCAAAAATTTAATTGAGCAAAAGTCCTACCCGCAAAACCTCCCGTTTTCTCACAACTGTCGAGGTGCGAGCCTTCTTCGCTGGTCGGTCCTCGGAGGGAGATGAGTCCAGTTTTCCAGGTCCGGTGCATGGTGGAACTGCATGGATAGTTGGCACAGCGTCTTCCTTCAGTCTCGTACCACTTTTCCCCTTAAATCCAAATGCCTGCATCATTGCTGACACGTAGTCTTCCGGTTTAAAGTGTTTTGAACACAAAACATTGCTATGTGATGGAGCAATGAAGTCAGCTCGTTTGACTTGAACAAACTTTATTCTTGCATTCTGAATCCTTTTGATTTGGGGGAAATAATGAACACTAACGCCATCCTTTGAGGTATTGCTGCAGAACTGGGCAACACATCGATTGATGCATGATGCTCGTTTTAACTCCGTCTGCATTCAAGGTGGATTCTTCAGTGACGGCAATGCCCATATATGGAGAGGGACACATTATGCCGCTGCTGCTGTGTTAAAATCTCCTTTAAGTCATGAAATAACACAGTTAGCGTATTTCTCTACAATATCTATAAAACACTCCTGTTTTATTATTTAAGTCACTACGACATATTAATGGCGATGCAATTTGAAAACATGGTGGGTCATGGACTTTAAGATTAATTTATTTATCAAAGTGATAAAATAATAAAGTAAATATAATAAGTAATATTATAAGTAATATTAAAAGTAATAGAAATATAAGTAAATATAGAATAAATCACATTGAACACAGGGGCCCCACAAGGATGTGTGCTGAGCCCCCTTCTATTCACCCTGCTAACACACGACTGCACACCATCGTACAGCTCCAACCACTTCATCAAGTTTGCGGACGACACAACAGTGGTAGGTCTCATCAGCAACAACGATGAGACGGACTACAGGAACGAGGTGAGCCGCTTGGCCTTGTGGTGCGGACACAACAATCTCACTCTCAACGTGGAGAAGACAAAGGAGATTGTCGTGGACTTCAGGAAGAGGGATGCACAACATGCCCCTCTGACCATCAACAGCACCGCAGTGGAGAGAGTGGACAGCACCAAGTTCCTGGGAGTGCACGTCTCGAAGGACCTGTCCTGGAGCAGGAACACTGCAGCACTGGCCAAGAAGGCTCACCAGCGCCTCTACTTTCTCCGCAAGCTGAAAAGGGCTGGAGCTTCAACCCCCATCATGTGCACCTTCTACAGGGGTGCCATAGAAAGTGTCCTGACCAGCTGCATCACGGTGTGGTTTGGTGCATGTACTGCATCATGCCGCAAGAGCCTCCAGCGCATCGTGAGAGCAGCTGAGAAGATCGTCGGCACCTCCTTGCCCTCACTGCAGGACTTACACAGCAAACGCCTCACTCGGAAAGCCCACTGCATGGCAGGTGATCCCACACACCCACTACACAGCCGCTTTAGACTGCTGCCATCAGGGAGGAGACTGAGGAGTCTCCAGGCTCGAACCAGCAGACTGAGAGACAGCTCTGTCCATCAGGCAGTCAGAATGCTAAACACTCTGCCTGCTCTGCCTCCCCTCCCATTTGAACTGCCTTAACACAAAAAACTTTCTCACACATTACCACTCAACACAAAGTTTTTAACACTGGACCCTGTGTCATCAAACGGGTTATTCACTAAACTCTCGGTCATGTGCTCATTCAGTTTGCACTACTTCTCATATTTGCACTAATGTTTGTATTACATTACTGCCTATAGTCATACTACTGTTTACATTCACTGTTTACATTTATTAATACGGTTTACATTTATTACTACTGTTTTACATTTATTACTACTGTTTACATTTACACTACTTTTATATCTACACTACTGCTGATACATATACAGTATTCTCTGACTAGCCTTATCTAAGGATGCCAAATGTGCCTTATGTGCCTTACTGCATATGCCACTTTGCCTCTATACCAACATCAACTACCTCATACATATACTGTGTACATTAACTCATATGCTGCTGTGCCACTCTTTGCAAATGTCAATGCTAGAACCTTCAGTTTATTTTATAGATATACTTTTTATACTTTTTATACTACTATGCAAAAACTCAGGACAGTATTACACTTTTATTATTTCATTTTATGCTTATGTTCATTGGGTGTTTGGTGTTTTAGGGGTGTTTGGTGTTTCAGTGTTGGTGTAAATTTTCATACTTTTATACTACTATGAAAAAACTCAGGACAGTGTTACACTTTTACTATTTTATGCTTATGTTTATTAAATGTTTTAGTGTTTAGTGTTTAGATGGTTACTGTTGCACTGAGGGACTGAGAGAAACGCAATTTCAATCCTGTGTATGTCCTGTACATATTGCAGTTCTGACAATAAAGTTGACTTTGACTTTGACTTTGATAAAAGAAAAACGTAAATAGACACAAACTTTTATTTGTAAAATGTATAAACTGGTAGTTGTACAAAAGAAATAACTACCAGAACACTGTTTTGAGAATTACCCAAATAACTTTTCATTAAAAATTACAACAGAGTAATTTTAAAAATAGTCTTAAAAAATAAAAATTGTAGATTTCTCAAGCTATCAAACACTGGGCATGTACACATAGCTCTAACAAAAACAAATAATAATGTGTATATGCATGCATACATATATATTGCTATGCATACACATACATACACATATATAGATATTCATACACATACATACACATATATACATATATACAAACACATATATTGATATGCTTACATATACATACACATAAATATGTATAACACAACAGAAAGAGTTAAAATGGCAGATGGCTTTTTACTTGAAAGTTACATTAACTTGAATTGGATTTGTTTGTAAAATTAACATATGTCTTACCTGTGATAGATAGCTTTTTGAGACATCTCTGTTATGAAAAATATTAAATTCTGTTCTGAATAATGAGGTAATGGCTAGCCCTAGGACCAAGACCAGAGTTTATTCCTGCCACCCTAAAACAACTTTACTGACAAAAAAAGTAATAATAATTACAGATGGTACAGCAGGCAGAACAATTAAAACAGCAAAATTTGTGTACAAACAAGATGTGTTTATACACTGTGCATATTATAACAACAGAAATTCAGAGGACGTGCACAGCCGGTAACAGGTTGTATATCTGAGCTTAAAGAGGAACTAAACCCAAAATTAACTTTTTTTAGCTGATAAACTCCCTAGAATGTGTTCAAAATGTTATCTAGCACTATGGCTGTGTTTAGTTTCATATAATTGTGCGTATCTGTGTAAATCGGCTAATTGGCAATATTTTGGCCTAAAAACGTGTTTACGGTAGTCCTTTGGGTTGAACAGAGGTTATTGCACCTTAATTTTCATATTGGTCAGGACTGTTCACTCTGATGTGTCTTGTACACTCTGATGTCACAAAGGTGGTTCAAGCAGAGCCAATCCCCTGCAGAGATGAGAAGGTCCTGCAGCTGTGCATACCTTATATGGAAGTGCTACATTTCACTCCTGACAAGCGGTTTTTTTTTTTCTTTTCATTTTCATTTTTTTAGGCCTTTGGTTTTGGATGGAATGGGTGGAATAGATAAATACATCTACATGTTTATTCTTTGTTGTTGCTTGGTGTATGTTGTTGGCTAGAGGTTTAATTTGTTTTAGGTTGTTGCAGGTGGAGGCGTGAACAAAAGCACAACTCTACCTCCACCCCTCCTTGTCTCTCGACACGCCCATTTTCAGGGAGATTTTGGAAGGAGGAGTTACCGATCCACAGGGTGTGGAGTTGCTCTTTAACACAACTTTTTTAATAATCTGCCAGTCGGACCTGCCTACTCCTCAAAAAGTAGATTAACACAATTTTATATTGTGTATTTTTATTTAGTTTTCTTTGTGCTATGATTTGTAAAACCGCATCAAAGCCTCTTCTCACTCAGGCAGCACCAGGTGAGAGCAGTACTGACATCCTTAAGTGACTGTACAGTTTTTTTTTCCTCTTATAGATCAGAGTCAGAGAGTCTTTATTGTCATTTGCACCGCATGTGGTACATGTGATGAAAACGAGATTATGTACACGGGGTCCCAGTTACATCCAACAACAAATGCAATAGAAAAACAGTAATAACATCTAGAATTAACTAAGAAAAACATCAACTAGTAATACACTAAGCCTAATATAGTGGGAATAAACAGCAGCACGAACATGAGTTTGTATGAGCAGATGGTCACAGATGAACACAGATGAACACAGCAACAAGAAAACAGATCAGCATCAGCATGATGTGATATTTTGCAGTGTTTATTTTTATTTTATTTTTATTTATTCATGAGTCTAACAGCCTCAGGGTAGAAGCTGTTCCTCAGTCTAGTGGTTCTACACTTGATGCTCCTCAACCTCCGTNGCAAATGGGGGCGGGGGGTGGAGGTCGGGATCTGGTGGTCCTCCCCCATAATTTTTTTTAATAAAGTAGATGTGATTTCCTGCATTTTTGGTGTATTTTACCAGGTTATTAAACATCTATGTGCTTGTAAAATTTTTTTTTTTTGTGGACCCCCAAGCACCAGCTCATGGACCCCCTGAGGTCCAGGAACCCCAGTATGAGAGCCACTGGTTTAAACGGGATCTTTGACATTGTTTACAAATGGTTTTGTTAGGCTGTTCACACAGAAACACAAAGGTGACATTTCAAGATTTGTTCATTCTGGAACCCATCTTCTAAGGCCCTGTTTACGCGAAAACAATTTCTGGCGAAAATGAAAGTTTCATTGCGTTTGTTCTGTTCATTTACACGAAAATAGCAAATGTTTTCCCTGGCAACGGCACAATTTGAGAACGAGCTCCAGAGTGCAATGTTTCAAAAACGCCCCGGTGTCCGTTATCATGTAAACAGAAAAAAATAATACCAAAGCACAATCATCCAGGTATCAAATCCAATGATTCCCAGTCAGGTCATCTGGACAGTTTCTTTTCATAGAAACGTTTCGTCCTCTATCCGAAGGGCTTCTTCAGTCTTTTTTTACGTATGCTCACTTAGAGTTTTAAGTTTCAAAGAACATAGCACCAACTAGTGGCGTTGCATCGTAATTACACCATTTCCACTCTACTGTGTGATCAGAGATTGTAATTAAAACGTTTTCATATATACGGTGGCCAACGAGTGCAAACGCGCCGCAAATGGCGAAATGTGCAGCAAACACGTACTGACCACATTTCAGTACTGTTGCTATCAGAGGCGGCCACCACTAGAGGGCGCTCCTGGAACCTGCAGCTCTTCACCATTTGAAGATTTAATTTTTTTATACAAAAATGAAATAATAAAATAAAAATATTTCGAAATGTATGCATATATGTTTTTAGTTGTGTAGGATAAATATTTTATGAGTAATGATGAGTTGTTTGTTTCAAAAAACGTTTTCTGATTGTGACGTACTTCCGGTTCTCCGCTGGACGCCGCCTACAGCTTTTCCATTGACTCTAATTATAACAGCGCGCTAGCGCATGCGCAGTTATGTCAAAGTCAAAGTCAACTTTATTGTCAGATCTGCAATATGTACTGTACAGGACATACACAGGACCGAAATTGCGTTTCTCTCAGTCCCTCGGTGCAACAGTAAACATCTAAACATTGAAACACTGAAACATATAATAATAGACATAAGCATAAAATAGTAAAACTAACACTGTCCTGAGTTTTTGCATAGTGGTATAAGAGTATGAAAATTTACACCAACTCTAAAACTAAAACTAAAACATTAAACATTTAATGAACATAATACTGTCCTGAGTTTTTGCATACTAGTATAAAAAAGAGTATAAAAAGTATAACTAAAATAAACTAAAGGTTTCTAGCATTGACATTTGCAAAGTGGCAAAGCAGCGTATGAGTTAATGTGCACAGTATATGTATGAGGTAGTAGTTGATGTTGTTATAGAGGCAAAAAGTGGCATATGCAGTAAGGCACATTGGGCATCCCTGAATAAGACCGTTCAGAGCACACTGTATATGTATCAGCAGTGGTGTAGATATTAGAGTAGTGTACTGTAAATGTAAACAGTAGTAATTAAATGTAAGCAGTAGTAATAAAAGTAAACAGTATTAATAAATGTAAACAGAGAATGTAAACAGTATTATGACTATAGGCAGTGATGTAATACAAACATTAGTGCAAGTATGAGAAGTAGTGCAAACTGTCCATATTTCCAAAATTATTGGACTCTTCAGGGCGCAGTTTTCGCCACTCTCGAGCCTGGACTCGTCTCGTGATCGCTGCGGATCGCCAGCGTGTTTCCGGTTCGAGCCGAGGAGGGAGGACCCTCTCTGGACACTCAGAGCTGATCACATGCAACTAAAGCGACGTTGAAACAGCAGTAATTATTAATGGTGCCTTCTACACAGGTAAGCAAGTAATAATTAGTGAGTTTAATAAATCGCTAAGCGCACATGAGCAAACTAAGTGAGCTGATCTCATCTGGAGTGCGTGACGTGGTGTGTGTGTGTGGGTGTTGCGGTCAGTCACAGTAGCTAGCTACTAGCTGTGCTTATGAACGTTGTGGTGTACTGTACCACATTATAAAAGTTGCTAGTTATAAACCCGAATGTTTGAAGACGACTCCTGTCTGTCCATCTTCCGCTCATGAACTGTTTTACTCCTTTATTTTTTTTATTTTTTTAATTAAAGTTTTATTCATTTTACATATTTAAGAAAAACAACATAAAAGATAATGGAAAAAACCCATTTCATAAATATGAGAAAAAAATCAAAATACATAAAATGAAAGGTGGCAGAAAGAAGAAAATTTTCTTATTTTGTCTGCCCCTTTTTAACAATTTTTTTTTTACAAACAATCAATTCAAACAATTAACTACCAAAAACAACAGATCAATTTAGTAACATTTCACACTCAATAATCAACAAATAGATTAGGATGCATTACTTGAATCTTTAGTATTTTGCTAGCAATTTAGCCTTGATGATTTTTTTGAATTTCATCACAGAGTTTACATCTTTAACATCTTTTTCCAAACATTCCACTCCTCAGAGTGTCTGTGTTAACTTTTGTTTCGTTTCATTTTGCAGCAGTTGCAATTTTTCTGATGAATAAATCTGAATGAATAAATAAACTTTAGTTTTAGTTTAGTTTAGTTAAACTTTAGTTTCATTATAAGTTGTGCTGTTGTTTCAAAGACACTCTAAACTTAAAGAAACCAAGTAGCAGAAAGATTTAAGCATTAAATAGTTTGAATTTTTCATGTTATGAAAGAGTGATTATATAATTATTTTAATTTAATTTTAATATTATAAAGATCACTGTGGATGGGATGCAATTGAAATAACCTGGATATTATTATTTATGTTGTATTAAGAAAGTTAAAATGTGATTACATACTTATGTGTACACTACAAAGCACCTCAAGCAATGTGGAAAATGCTAAAAAAAAATTACATCATTAATGTGCCTTCTGTACTTTCTTTACAGAAAAAAATCCACACAACACCTTCATCTCTACACACCGGCAGTGATTATTTTTAATCTACCACCTATGTAACAGAGACAAGAGAATAATGTTTAAGGGAACAAAGGGGAAAATATTTGCTAATAAAGTTTCATATTTTGAAATATATAAAACTAGCAACAAAAAAGTAAGCTGAAATTAGCACAAAATATGTAAAAAGAACAATAAAGTGGTCATAGTGTTATGATTTCAAAGGTTTACCCAGTTGGTAATGAGACCCAGAACGACACAAGACGAAGAGGTGCAAAAGTAACAGTGTTTATTATTTACAGTGCAAGTCTATATACTGTACACATGTACAGGGATCTTCTGGATTTCCTGGAAGATGAAACAAACTGTCAGAAAGGCTTGACTATAAGGCTCTTTCAAGATGATTGATCTAGTTTTGTTTGTTATTTTCCTTAGAGGTGAAGTAGTAGGAAGAACGTCGCAGAGAAATCCTTAGTTCCTTGAGATGAATCCCAGAGGGCGAAATGAGGCAGGCAAGTGGTTGGAGGGCAAGACACGATGAGCAGAGAACTGAACCCAGGACCAAGATGGAAACGAGGACTGGAAACACAACAAAAAACAAGGTAAGTGTCTTTCAAAGTACTGTACTCAGAAACTGGCTAGAAGCATAAATACCATGAGTAGGCATCAATGCTCCAGCGAAGAGTAGGACTTGACTGCAGCCTTAAGTATAGGTGGAGCTCATCAGGTGGATCACAGTAAAATAGATCATTTTTCTTCTCCATAAATCAGTTATTTAAAATCTAATCTGGAATCATTCCTCCTTGTTAGACTTCAGTTGACCTGTTTAAGTTGGGCCCAAATTTGTTATTATCTTTTGATTTATTTTTCATTGAAATTTAATTCTTTGTTAGTTTATTTTTGGAACTATTAAATTGAATTATTTGGTGGATTTTTGAACACCTTTGTCCTTATTTAAGTCTGGACCCTCACAATTCTATTTATATTATGAACTTGTATTACTAAAATAATTATAACAGAATATGATAGAAGTTGTCCAAAAATTGAAAAGTGGAAGCAGAACACTCCCATTCTCTTTTCACACTGATGCCTCAAACAAGGTGAAGATGAACCATGTTTTATTAATGATAGTTTTATACAAATGGATACACCTGATATATACAAATAAAAACATGAACAAACTTACTTTACAGTATACAAACATAATTATGCATACTTCTACACATGCTTAATTTTTTTAAAACAGTTTATGCCCCCCCCATAAAAAAAAATCACCAGCCGCCACTGGTTGCTACCATGGTGCTAAACCACTGCTGTCAGGTTTATTTTAGGAAAAGGTGTTCCAAGGCATCAGAAATCTGATCTGATATTCTGTAATTAACAAAAAACAGCTTTTGGGATAATCTAAAAGAGTGAAGTCAGGTACTCTGGATGGGTTAAAAAAATTGTAGAAACATTTTGTCTTTCATGCGAAAAACTTCTTCTGTCAGTTTTCTACCTGGATTATTGAGCATGCATCAGGAGATTTGGGATAAGTAAAAAAAAAATGCAATAACAAGCTGAAAGAAAAACAAAAACAGAATTCATTGAAGGAATGTGTATATATTACACCTTTCTGCCACAATTTTTAAATAAATGACTTGCCTGATCTGTTAGCAATAAGTACTGTACTGTATGACTAGAATGATTATCAGCTACTACCACAGTTTTACCTCATTTTTGTAAAACTGAGCTCCATTTTTGTGTTTGGGAGGTTGATTAGTTGTGGTAGCCATCTCAGATCAAGTTGACTCAAAAAGTTAATCAGTTATAGTTACAAAAAGGACTTTCTAAAACTTTATTTACAATCCATCCATCCTTTATCTTTTACCCGCTTCTTCCTTTTCGAGTCATGGTGCTCATATTCAGCAGTCACTGTGTGAGAGAAGGGGGACATCCTGGCCTGGACATGTCTCCAGTCCATCAATGTTGCTTTCAACACCTGATGATCTGTGTTTGAACCTGTTTGCTTCACACAGGTTGGGCATTATATTTATTATCTGCAACGTTTTTATGTCTATATTCTGTTTTGTACTTCATTTTGTATGTTGCCTATGTGTTGCCTGTTGTTTGTTTGTTTGTACAGCACTTTGGTTGGCCTTGTCGCTGTTTTAAGTGCTCTATAAATAAAATGGTATAGTATGGTATCACGGGGACAAAAAGAGACATATGAGACAAACAACCATCCACTCTCTCTCACACATAGGGACAATTTTGTAACCAATCAGCCTAACATGCATGTTTTTGATCTGTGGGAGGAAACCAGAGTACCTGGAGAAAACCCACGCATACACCAAGAGAACATGCATATTCCACCCTGAATGCCCCCCCGGCCAGGATTCGATCCAGTGACCTTCTCACTGAGAGGCAGCAGCTCTACCAACTGCACCACATTGCCACCCTTAATTAAAATATGTTAAGCTATTTTGTTAGCAGACTCTTGCAGGTAATAATATTTAAACAAAGACTGTGTGCAATTTGTCAGTGCTCACAAAGCAGACTGGGAGTCACTCTAAGCTGATATCAGAATCATAATAAGCTTTATTATCTTTGCACTGAAGTACAGTGAGATTACGGTCATCTGAAAGATGGGCGGAGTGCACGTGGCTGCTGCTTCTTAGACCGCTGCCCCTTATTCTTTAGATAGAGAAGGGGAAAAGGCCATGAAGAAAGGATAGTGGTATTACAAAAAAAAAAATCTCTTCACACCTTTTCCTTGTCAGGACACAATCAAAAAACTCTACCAGCAAGCACATTTATAGACACATTACATATACAGTACATGTGATGATGACAAGACAGTGATATTTGTCCATGAAGCACTTCCAGATAGCACCATAGTTCTGATAAGATGTTGGTGTCAGCTGATACAGCTCTGAGAAATTTGATAACTTGGACTGTTTCAAGGCTGAACAGGGGAGTCAGATTCAGATAAGCCACAGTTGTTATTTTATATAGGCAGACTGGTATTCCTCATCACTCATCAGCCTTGAGTTCTGCTTTCAATATCAAAAATGGCCAGATTTGTGGGCTTTACACTGGTCTGTGCTTATTAACTCCCTCCAAGGTTGTCCCCAACATGCTGGTGGGTCCCAGAAGCCACATGTGGCCTACGATTCTCATAAACCGCTTCCATCTTGTGGCTGAACTTGTAAATCAGCTGAGTCTGAGTGCTCAAAGCTCGAACCAAACCAGGGTCAGCAGCTTTGCCATGGCCAAAACTGCTGCAGCTGTCGTCTTTAATAGCTGATAACATAGGCATTGAATAACACATGTTGACTGTGTCAAAAAGCAGAAACCATGCTGTCATAAGTCCAATGATATAAACATCTTTGGCATCCTCCTGAGACAATACAGAAAAGCACACCAGCTTCCATCCCCCCCATGGATCCATGACGTACCCTTCCGCATGCATCTCAGTGGGACATGAGGGTTCTCCAGGGTCCTGTCTCTTGTTTGAAAAAAAAAAAGAATTGTATCAATTGCTTTGAAAGTCCAGCTGACCAGATCCTTGACAGTAATTTACAATTCAGAAGATGTGTAAATAGAAGCTCCAATACACAGGACAGAGAGCAAAAAAGCAGGAGGGTGATGAGAGAGGGAGGAAAGAGCATCCGTCTTGGTCGAGAGCGAGTGAGGAAAAAATAAATCACATCAAATTTTAGCTCAATATCTGTAAAACTGACTGAATTACAGCCATTTTTGTGTTAGCTAAAGACACTTAGCTGTGGTGGCCCATCTTGAATTGGGTAGAACCCCAAAGTTAATTAGCTGGAGAGGTACATTGCTTTTTGAGATGTTTCAAAATCCATCCAGTGGTTCCTGAGATATTTTACTAACAGACAGGCAAAAGGCACACAGAGGCAGTTCCAGTCCAGTACTGTAACTCAGCATCTTTTAAGGTGGTAGAAGATAATTCAAAGTGGAAAAATCTGTTGTTCAGACAATAAAAATATAATTTCTTCCATTTTTCTCTTATCAAAGGAAAATATACAACAGAATAAACAAACCAAAACATTTCTAAAACTAATCTGATTTGAGCCGCATGCAGGATGAAAATGCTGCATTTCTTTGTGGCTTTTCCCTCCACCTCCACGTGTGGCCGTTGAAACGAGTAGTAAATAATTATATTGAGGTCACAGGAAACTCCCAGAGAAGCATTTTGCTTCAAACATAACGTGGCTCTTGGGAGGCTGAAGGTCGCAGCGTGCAACACCTCTCTTTAAGTGCATTCATGGAATATAATGCCTCTGTGGGCAGGTGTGGTGGGGGTCTTGAGGTAGACACGGGAGGATTTCCCAGATCCCGTCTGACCTGCAAACCCCTCCGGAGGCCTGAGGAAGACCTGTGCAGGCATGACGTCTCATTCAGTGCAGGTACGTGCCATCAGCTTGTTCATTATTCAATTAATATTTTAAATGCATGTACTGTAAGCAGATGTTATCTCCTTGGGGTTTGCCAGCATCCCTTTGGGAAATTACACAGAAAAATGAATTACGACTGTGATTTCTAGCTCTCCACCTTGTGCTCTCTCCCGCCAGGAATAATGCACCAGTCTGGGACCCATGGAAACAACTCTCTTTGGGCCCTGAAATAGTGCATATTTATTATCCCCGGCCAACCCTTATTTAGGCCTTTTGAAAAAGTGGAAAACATTCCCTTGTGACTATTTGCCTGTTAGATGGATGTGCAGATATTGGGCGATTGTTGCTTAGACGAAGAAAAAAAATCCAAAATAGCACCGCGCTCCGAGAGAGAGACCTAAACGTGTCCTCTTTGTCTTACGAGTCTACCAGTTACCATTTTTCTTCACCAAAATTATCCATCAGGGCGCAGTCGTTCAAGGCTGACTGCTCAGGTGCTGTGGAGATATGCTGCCTGTCAGAAGACGCAGGTTTCATTTGTGCTCCTCGCAGGACAGAGAATCACTCCAGAGACAGAGGCGATGGGAGGAGGGGCAGGAAGCTGCAACAGAAAGGCCCACGAAGCGTTGACCGTTTCTGGCAAATGGCTTTCTGTTGTGGCTCCCGCTTCATCCAGATGCCAAGGCTGCGAGATTCCAAATTACGGCTGTAAATTTTGCACAACGGCCTCATGCTTGATTACCCCTGATCGGAGTTTTCGCTCTCCATTTTTACGTTGCTGCAATGTCTGCCTCTTTTGATTTAACTTGTTTTGCTTTAAATATCTTTGAGCTGTTTCTGCTCATTTCCCTCCTTTTATTTATATCCTATCTCTGCATGGCCTCTATTTGTATTTTTTCTAAGAATGTAATAACAGGCAATGTTATGTCTTATTTATAGTGGCTCCTTCTTACATTCTGCTCAGCATTTTGCTGCCCTGAGAATCCCCAATTAAATATTTAATTAAAAACCTAGCGTTCCTGATAGGAATACATATTGCTCGTCACCTTTCAGGCTAGATATAAAATCCCTTTATGCTGATAAAGGGCGAAGTTATAGCTGTTTTGGTCAAACCTCATAAATGACCTTTGGCACAATCTCATTTGGTTTTGTGAGCTCTTGCACGATGTGTTAGTGCTCTGGGTATTTCAGGAGGATGGCAATCTGCCACTGCCACACAAAATGTATCTCAGTATCTGGGAAATTGACTGAGTTTGTTTTGTGTTAGCTAATACCAATTAGCTGTGCCAGCTACCATGAATTGGGTTTAGTTGGAGATGTAGAGGCAATGGATACTGTCCGTTTTCCTAAATTCAGACCAGTAGTTCAAGAAAAAATTAGCTAACAGAGAGACAGCAAGACTGTCCATTATCTGTCCATTAATTAATGAGCTGCTTGGCTAACAGACAGACAAAACTGGTACCAACAATTAATGTCAATGCTTTAAGTAAAAATGTAATGCATTGCAATTAAAATATTTATTGGGAATGATGCTCAGCTACTGGCACCCAATATCCGAGCTAAATATCTGTATAATTTACCAAATTATCAACATGTTTGTGGCCGTGGTGTAGTGGTAATGGCAGTCGTCCCCCGATCGGAAGGTTGGAGGTTCGAATCCCGGTTTCCCACACCATGTGTCGTTGTTTCCCTGGGCAAGACACTTAACCCCAAGTTGCTCCCGATAGGACTGGAAGGCGCTTTGCATGGCAGTCGCCGCTACCGGTGTATAAATGCGTGTATGAATGGGTGGATGGCTGGTATTGTAAAGCGCTTTGGGGCTCCTCACAGCGGGCTGGAAAGCGCTATATGAATAAGCTCCATTTACCATTTACCATTTACCATTTACCATTTGTAAGTTCAGTTGGCTGTGACAACCATTTTGAATTACTGGTAGGTCTACACCAAAATTCAATCGTTTGAAGATGTTCACCCAATGTTTGTTAGTTTTGTGTGTTTCATGAAAGCAATTGCTTCCTGACTGAATCAGAGAATGGCCAGCAGGCACATAATTCAAATACAGGTAGTCCTCGACTTTTCATTCAACCTTTTATTTATACAGACTTACGACTGAGTTCCGTTCCTATGCTCCGTCGTAACCCGAATTTCCACGTAAGTCGGAACATACATACAAACTGCACCTTATACGTACAATACTGTATACTGTATTTTACCAAGCACTTAGCCTATCCTAACACAGTACCCTACATAATTATCAAAAAACACATACATTTGGAGCCATTATGAAGGGAAAAAAAAGTTAATTTCCTACTGGGAGCATGTGTAGTCTTCCTCTGTCTGTTAGCATGTTAGTGCGTCGTAACTGCGAAACGTCGTAAGTCGAGACCTACCTGTACCGTCCTGAAAAGTATATACCCTTTAATATACTGTATTATTTTACATGTTTAGCATATTAGATACTCATATACTGTTTCTTTTTATACTTCATGTTTTTGCTATTTTTGGGTGTAACTGGGACCTACACAACTTTTTTCCACCTCATGCACCACAGGTGATGCAAATGGCAATAAAGAACTTGAACCTTGAAATGTTTTTGCCAACAGACAAATACAGTTGACTTGGTTGACAATGAAAGTTTTTAAATCTCTCCACCCACTGGTGCTTTGAATGTGTTCTGGGGATCAGTGTCAGCTACTAACACATCAAATCTGAGCTCAATATCTGTCAAACTGTCTGAGTCATAACCATTTATGCATTTGCTAAGGTTGCTTAGCTGTAGCTGCTTGAATGTGACAGACTCCAAAGGTTATTCGGTTGTAAATGTACATTCAGTGAATTCCAACAGAGATTTTCCACTGAGATCCAACCAATGGTTCAGGAGATATTTTGCTAACAGTACAGATAAATAAACATATACACACAAAAACATAATCACGTTGACAATAATAAATGTGTTGTTTGTTCCTGCTCACAGCAGAAGAAGGCCAGACTTTTTTGGAGCATCACCAATTTTGATGAGTTCTTGCAGCACGCTCCCTCGTCTAATCTTAACACTTTAATTTCTCATGCAGTTCAAGGCCTCCTTTGCAATCTGCCACCACAGCACTTTTCAGGACAGTATTTGAATTATGTGCCCGCTGGCCATTCTCTGATTCAGGCAGGAAGCAATTCCTTTCCGTGAAAAGAAATAGAGGTCACTTGTCATAATAGTGGAACACTTCTTTGCTAAATGGATGCTAAGATTAGCTCTTCGGAGAATGGATGAATCATTATAATCTCTATGCAAAGTAAAAGAAGCAGCCGCTCGACATTTAAGTGGACATGGCTGCGATTCTGGCAAGAACGCAAAAGCCGAGCTCCTGGGGGAGGTGAAACCAACGTGAATAGCAAATGTCACGGGGCACTGCAAGATTTTTCCAAGATTTTTTGGCCTTTTTTTTTTTAGATGCAATTACGGCTCTTCCATGAAATGTTACTTTGCATCACTAAGAGTAAGGAAATATGAGGCGAAGCTGCAGAGACAAGGCTGCTGTTTCGGGACCGCTGAGTCACTTGATGAGCAAACACCAACTTCCTGCTGTGGCCGTGTGCCTGGCTGGCTGAACAAATGGAAATACACTGGGCTCCCCTGAAGAGAGATATTTATATTAATGGCACAACCCTTACTTACATACCCCAGTGGACATCAGTGTAATAATTCAAGATGTTTTAAGGTAATTTAAGATTTTTGAGATGCTGCCACAGAAATGTCTTCTTCCACCACAAAGTGAAGCAGATGCATAAAAGTTTTATTAGGTTTGTACTCTACCAGCTCCCAGCTCTCTCTTTGGATTTGCTCAGGCTTGTGGAAACCTTTTTTTTTTGTGAGGGGGATGACTAAAAACTTGTATCTCAGTTATAATTTAACTTGTTTTCAAGCAGAAAATCCCAACAAAAGTCATCTCAAGGTGCTGTACAGAGATAAACTCTAGAAGGAGGGGTAACTAATGTATCGAGTGCTGACTGGAAGTTATTTGTCACTCCTCCTCCTCCTCCTCTGCCTGACAAGAAATTGTAGGGTTGCTGACTCATTCCCACTAATATAATCCACCTAAAAATCAATTTAAATTATTAAGATTCTCTAGTCAAGCCACGGGCGAGCAGACTTTTCTCCTTTTATAGTTGCATTCATCACTTTACAGGTTTTTTTCCACACTGAATGCAAAACTTTATACTCTTGTAGCAAAACACCCGCATACAGTACTTTGTAGATTTGCACATCAGCTTTTCACATTATGCAAAACTCTAAACACTATTGTTACGTCCACCAGGCTCATTTGGTGGGGTAACATTAAAGGAGACCACACAAGGATTTTGTGATTAAATAAAAAAAAGGTATTTATTAAATTATTTTAGAGCAAAGAAACCAAGAAAAATGAATACCTGCTAGATAAATGAATAAATGAATGCCTAAAATGAGAAACCCAAAATGATTACTGTAGACAAAACTCACCAACACCAACCATAAGGTACAAACCAAACCAAAATGGTGTTCTGAGGAGGAGGAAGGGGGAAAAGCCTTCCTTGCTGCTGCATGCATGGCAGCTTAAATAATAGGGAGTGCACCAATCAGGGCAACACAAAACACCTGCAGAAGGCCTGCAGAGGCAAAAACCACTGCAGCCGTAATGCGGGTACCAACCAAACGCGTCGAAACGCTCCTGCCGCCCCCTTTTGGCCGCTTGTCACTTTCACACAGCCACTGAAGACGCGTCTGATGACGCGCCCTGGGAGGAGGCAGAGGAGAGGGTCTGGGTCCTTTTCCGGTTGTTTCTTGTACACCGGGCAGACGAAATCAGCTGTACGTGAGCCTCGTTACTACTTGAGTGGGTTTTCTACGAGCCGAACTGCAGCTCCAAAAGTCTTTGTTGAGATTAAAACGTTTTTTTATGTTTGGGGTGATCGTACGCTCGAGCGGACAGCAGCAACTGTAAAAATGCCAAGTTTCTTACCGGAGGCTGGTTTCTTCATGGAGGCTCGATGGGGTAAGTTTAAAAAGTCCAAAAAAAGTCCCGTTTTCGTTGCGTCATCAGATAGCAGAGTCTCTCCCGATTGGTTGCTGCGATGCGTCGAGCGTCGAAAGTTCAAATATTTGACCCTTGGTGGCTCGACGCGTAGGTTGCTTCGGACGCGCGCGTGCGCGGAAAGGAACTGCCGCGTGCCGCCGCGCCGCTTCAAAAGCTCAAAACGCGCCGCTTCACAATTCGACGCGTCTCCACATAGACTTTCAATGTAAACCGGCTGCTTCCGCTGCCCGAAACGCGTTTGGTCGGTACCCGGCATAACACTATTTATCTGCTTTGGATAGAAATATATCATAAAGTCACTTCTTCGCTAGTTCAGTGCTCTGTATTTCTAAATGACCACATCTATTACCATCCATCCATCCATCCATTATCTTCTGCTTGTCCCAAAGCTGGTCATGGAGGCAGCAGGTTAAGTCAAAGTCAAAGTCAACTTTATTGTCAGAACTGCAATATGTACAGGACATACACAGGATTGAAATTGCATTTCTCTCTCAGTCCCTCGGTGCAACAGTAACCATTTAAACACTAAACAATTAATAAACAAGCATAAAATGAAATAATAAAAGTTTAGTACTGTCCTGAGTTTTTTGCATAGTAGTTTTTCATAGTAGTAAAAAAGTATAAAAAGTTTCACCAACACCAAAACACCAACATTTAATAAACATAATCATAAAATGAAATAGAGTGTAATACTGTCCTGAGTTTTTTCATAGTAGTTTTCCATAGTAGTATAAAAGTATAAAAAGTTTCACCAACAGCAAAAATGAAATAGAGTGTAATACTGTCCCGAAGTATAAAGTATAAAAAGTATATCTATAAAATAAATGAAGGTTCTGGCATTTGACATTTGTAAAGAGTGACAAAGCAGCATATGGGGTTAATGTACACAGTATATGTATGAGGTAGTTGATATTGGTATAGAAACAAAGTGGCATTATGCAATAAGGCTAGTAAAAAGAATATATACTGTATATCAGCAGTAGTGTAGATATAAAAAGTCTAGATGTAAACAGTAGTAATAAATGTAAACAGTAGTAATAAATGTGAACAGTAGTAATGAATGTAAACAGGAAAGCAGGAAAGCCCAGACATCTCTTTCCATAGCCACTTCTTCCAGCTCTTCTGGCAGGATTCCAAGGTGTTCCCAGGCCAACCGAGAGACATTGTCTTTCCAGTGTGTCCTGGGTCTTCCCTGGGGTCTCCTCCCAGTCGGACATCCCCCAAGCACCTCCCAAGGGAGGCCCAGGGGGCATCCTTGCCAGATGCCTGAACCACCTCATCTGGCTCCTCTCGATGTGGAGGAGCAGTGGTTCTACTCCGAGTCTCTCCCGGATAATTGAACTTCTCACCCTATCTCTAAGGGAGAGTCCAGCTACCCTTTAGAGGAAACTCATTTCAACCTCCTGTATCCACAATCTCATTCTTTCGTCACTACCCAGAGCTCACGACCATAGGTGACGGTAGGAACATAGACCGACCAGTAAGCAGAGAGTTTTGCTCTCTTCACCGCAACGGACCAGTACAGAGGCCGCAATACTGTAGACGCTGCACCAATCCATCTGTCAATCTCACGCTCCATTCTTCCCTCACTCGTGAACAAAACCCAGAAATGCTTGAACTCCTCCACTTGAGGCAGAACCTCACCCACGATCTGGAAAGAGCAATCCACCCTTTTCTGGTGGAGGACCATGGCCTCAGAGCTGAAGATCACGGCATGATGACGCCAACAGCACCATATCATCTGCAAAGAGCAGAGATGGAATCCTGAGGCCACAGAACCGAAAACCTTCCGCCAACTAGCTGCACTGAGAAATTCTGTCCATAAAAGTTATGAACAGAACTGGTGACAACGGACAGCCCTGGTGGAGTCCAACTCCCACCCTGAAGGGGTTCGACTTACTGCCAGCAATGCGAACCTGAACAGCCCGTAGCAACGGGCCTCCAATCCCATACTCACGGAGCACCACCCACAGTGTACCCCGAGGAACTTGTTAGAATGCCTTCTCCAAATCCACAAAACACATGTAGACAGGATGGGCAAACTCCCATGACCCCTCCAGGACCCTAGCGAGGGTAAAGAGCTGATTCAGTGCATTACCCTGGTTAAACACCGCACCAGTTGGGCAAATCACAGGCTGTAAATATTGAGTAGACTGGATTCAGTACAAGTTTTTAGTGTCGTCCCTTCCTTGTAAACAATGGACATTGCCTTTGGCAAGAAATAAACATACTACACATACTCTGATGCATGCTCAATAATCCAGGTAGAAAAATCTAAAAAAGCTAAGTCTAGTCCTACACATACATTTGTATTTTTTTTTCAGGTATTGACTCTTCTCGATTCATATATTTCTTACTTCTGTATGTTCAAATAATAGTTTTTTTTAAAGCTTATTTATTATTACCTCCCTGATGCATGCTCAATAATCCAGGTAGAACGGTTTCCAGTTTATTTTTTATTTTTTATTATTATTATTATTTTTGAATGTCCAGAGGACCAGACTTAGCTTTTTTAGACTTATTTATTATTGATTACCGGTATTTCATTCTTCAAATAAAAGTTTGCGTGTGATTTTATGCAGAGAAGTAGACAAGATTTGTAAGCCAACATGGATGAAGTGCAAAAATTAACTATACCACCTCCATAAAAGCATCATGTTGGCTTCAATTCCCAACAATGAAACAAGGCAGGGGCAGTTAGTCTCAGTATATTGTTTCTAGAATGCAAACACATGCAATTATGTGCTTAAACACACGCAGTTATCGTTAAACCTTATGGGTGTGTGTTTACCATTCCAATGAGTTTTTCTACTCTGGTTAAAGATTGTTCTAAAAACCTTTGCGCAAAACATTACTCAACCATCCTGGGTGTGAAAAACATATCAATTCATCAAAACTTATAAAACAGCTTTTTCATGGACATTGTTGACCTGTTTTCAGTAATTTCAGCTGTTTCTGTAGGGAAACAATGGTTATCAGCTATTTACAATATTTGTTCACAGATTTCTAATTTAAGGACACAATACAGTATCCATTGATATGAGGAAAAAATTGTGTAAGTTTTGTTTATTTTTTTGGATATTTTTGTCTTCATGATGTTGCAATGACTTAATAATAATAATAATAATAATGAATTCAATTTATAACGCACTTTTCATTAATGAAAATCTCAAAGACTTCTTTTAATTTGTTTAAATATTGGTAAATATTTTCACAAAAAAATACAACAACTTCAGTTTCAGAAGAATATCTAGTTGGGTTTAACAAATTGGATCAACTAAAAACCAGCAACGACTGTAATTCCTTCACAATATAATATTTTTGCATTTATCACACAATTTTCTAAATCTAATTCCTGCAGATTGTTACCTCCCATACAACATAAGAAAGAACCTCCAAATTGTGCCTTTTCACTCAACTGCAGAGGTCCCAGATCACCTCAGATAAACCCATCTGCTTCTAAGGCATTACATAATCTCCATACGTGATAAATATTTTACTTAAAAACATAACTGCAAGAGAGTCAAGGAGAATGTGTTGCAATGTGAGGCACTGGAAGCAGGTAAACTGTATGTTATAGCACATGCACTAATTACTCGAGGAGTGGATTTTGACCCCTTGGAGGTAATGATATTACAATCTCAAAGGGACAGAGATATTCATCAAACCACAATTCAGAACCAGCTTAAAGGGACGGTCTACCTCAATTCAGGGAGTTCGATTGTGGAATGTTCTGGAGAGTGATGTTAAAAATGCAAAATCAATGTATACATTTAAGAAAAAGGTCAAAAAGGACTTGCTCAAAAACTATATATGATGTAGCTTAGTGTGTTTGTGTATTACAGTTAGAAAAATTAAGTAGAGTTATTCATTTTGTGATGTAGTTTGAAGGTTATCATTGGTTGAACAAACTGTGAAATAAGGGGCAGATATAATAAGATTTCATCTTCTTTCTGCTCCTTTCATTTTATCCTACTTGTATTCTTGTATCTGATGAAACTGTTTTGTATTGTTCTTTTAAAATGAATAAATAAACATCAAATCAAATCAAATATCACGTCAGAAGTTACTTTGTGACACAAACAAGTGAAACATGAGTGTGCAGCCCCTTCACGAATCGTGGTCAATAGTTAAGGGGAACAATGCTGATATACAGTATAAATATCAATATAAATCTCAAGCAATGCAAGAAGAGAAATAGCATTTTCTGTGAAAATGAAGTGTGAATGTTTACTGCTAAAGAACTTGCTGAAAAACAGCTAAAATGAGCTAAAATCATGCTGCAATGCAGCTGGAATGGAAGAACAAGCGTAAGTTAGCAGAAGAAGGCAGAAAGAACACATCCATCCATCTATCCATTATCTTTACCCGTTTCTTCCATTTTGGGTCACGGGGGTCGCCGGTGCCCATATCCAGCAATCACAGTGCAAGGGGTGGGGTACACCATGGATGGGTTGCAAGTCCATCACAGGGCCACACAGAGACAAACGAGATTCTCTCACTCACACCTAGGGACAATTCACCAATCAGCCTAACATGCATGTTTTTGGTCTGTGGGAGGAAACCGGAGTACCCGGAGGAAACCCACGCATGCACGGGGAGAACATGCAAACTCCACCCAGAAAGACCCCCGGACCGGGATTTGAACTGGCAACCTTCTCGCTTAGAGGCAGCAGCTCTACCAGTTGCGCTACCATGCTGCCCAGAAAGAACACATATTTGCTTAATTTAATTTACTGTAAATTAGCAGGAATTAGCATAAATATTAGTAAATTAGCTAAAATAAGCTGAAATTAGCACGAAATAGCTGAAAAGTAGCTGAAAAGGCAGAAAGAAATTTGAGTTAGCAGAAGGAAATGCAGAGAGCACAAGTGTGCCCAGTTAGACTGAAAAAAGCAGAAATGATGACTAAAAAGTAGAAATGATCTGAAAAATGCAGAAATTTGCAAAATCAGCTGAATAAAATAAAAATAATTTTAAAAAGCAACAAAACAAAAAAAGGAAAAAAGAAGCTAAAATGACCAGAAGCAAGTGGAGAGAGCATATTTATGCTGAATTAGACTGAAAAAAGTTTTGAGTGCAAAAAATGTGGAATTAGCTGCAAAAGCTAAAATTAGTATAAAAACAGCTAAATAGCAGCTGAAATAGCAAAAATAGCAGAAACTTGCAGAAATAATCTGAATGGAACATAAGCTGAAATTAGCAGAAAGAATTAGAAGAAGCACAACATTTTTATAGTTAGAACAGATCTGAAAGGAGCACAAACAGCTGAAAAAAAACAGCTGAAAGTAGCTGAAAAACAGTTTAAATTTGCACAAGGAAGCTGAAATAAGCTGAACCAGAACAAAAATGTGAAAGGAGCGGTAAAAGGTTGTAAACGGATCTAAAGATTTGAAGGATGTAAAATGAGCTCAATTCATTTTCTATGAGAAAAATATGTAAAAAAAATTAAAAAAAAGGCTAAATATTTCAAAAGGCTAAAGTTGCATCAATACTAAAAGTCATAGCAGGACTGTCCTGAAAGAGCTGAACATTTTGATTTATAAGTTTTGAAACAGCACAAACACTGTGGAAAGTGAAAGATGCCGAAAAACATACAGAAGAAAATGGATCAATAGATTGAATGCTTCATAAGTGTTCACACAACTAAATACTGTAAGTTTGTGTTGCTGAGTGCACCAACGCAGCAGGGTGTTGATAAGCACCTTTCTTCACTATCTAATTTAAAATTTAATTTCTGACTACAAAAACACCAGTAATTCATCGGCAGCTCTGATTCAAGTCACGTTAAATACAAAAGGATGACCCGCGAGTCGCCTTGGTGCCCTATGCTTCTTCCTTTTCCCTTTTCTGTCTCTGTGAAAGTGCAATTTCAAGAGCAGAGATTAAATTACCGCCCATCATTCCTGCAGCTCTTACATAGACAGATAGGTTTTAAATTGCTGTAGAAGATCATCAAAAAGCAATCCTTATAATTCACACTTTTACTGGAGAAATGATTCAGTGTGGCCAATAAATTTGACTCGTTACATGAGGCCTGAAGGAGCGAGAGCTTACCTGCTGGCTGCTTCCGCTGTGGAGGAAATATGGGCTTCTCTTCAGCTGACGGATTTTAGAAATGATTTTCTCTGCATTGGTCCGACTTTACCTTACAGCGCGACCTGTGGAACAGGGATCAAAAACACAGAAGGGTTTGGTCAATAAACATATTTTTAGAGAAGATTCTGATTTTCTACAAAAAGACTTTGGAGTGAAGTTATCCTTGAGCAGTGAAACAGAAGAAAATGACTGAAAAGAGCTTGAAGGTGGTTTTTGACTAGAAAATTTGTCTTAGGACTTCTCCACATAGGAGCAATCTTTGTGAATATGCAAAAGTGTTTTCAGTCTTGCGTCCACACTAAAACAACATTTTAGGTCACCTTTAAATGTACACTTAGGCCATTTACATGACAACGATCCAATGAAAATTGATTTCTTTCACATTTCTATTAACACATTTATATGATTGCTGGACATGGGTGCAACCCAAAATGTAAGAAACGGCTAAAAGATAATGGATGGATGTTTAAGGCTGGAAAAACCTTCAAAGGCCATTAAAATGAGCTAAAACAGTCAATTTAATGATCCCTGTTTCCTGCACTAACCTCCCTTTTCAGCTTCCTGAGTGGCAGGGTGACACTAACGACCTCCAGCTGTTTCCCATCCTGAGTTGATGAGCTCCAGTATTTAAGACCATGGGTGTCAGCTTCTCATCACTGGAGCGTTACATCCCTTATGGTGTTTGTGATAGTTACAGTGAGTTCTTCCTAATGAAACTTTGTATTAATCTTTTGAATTATATCTATCGGTATGTCTCCAGTCCTGAGTTCCTGTTACTTTCTTGTATAGTCTTTGTGGACACCTTCCTGGATGGACTTCAGCTCAAAGAAAGAAAATGGCCTTTTAGCCCAAGCCTGCCACTTTCTCCTCACCTGCCTTTCACCACATTGGATCTCCTGGTTGCTCCTGAGTCTCCATATATGCTCCGGACATAAAAGATACAACAGACCAAGTGAGACTCAACCAGTGTTCAGATCTCTCCACCTCCTGCTTCCTGAAATCACAAGATTTAGTCATTATCGTATGTCTGCAGGTCCATGCTCAAGCCCCCAGGAAATTTACACCACCTATAAATAAAGCACTTCATCATCATCTTTGGTTTGTGGATCAGTTGACTTTCTCTGGATTTGAATGATCATTTCATTCAAGTTAGACAAAAGAATAAGAAACTACTGAAAGTCAACAAATGACCATCTGACAGTGCTTTTGAATTCTGGAACGACTTAATAAAAACACTGGCCTAGACAAAAAAGAGAAATACTTTGACCATAGGGACATGTTAAACTGTCTTGTTATTACCATCACATATGTCTTCACTCTTGAATTCAGTCAGTTTGCCTGTTCAAAGGGTAAAACGTAGTCAGTGGAAGATGGATAAAGGGATTGGGGCCTCATCCACAGTAATGAGTACATTACATCATCCAGTTGTGGTGAAGAAAGAGTTGAGTCGACTGGCAAAGCTCTTAAATCACTGGTCTGTCTACAGTCCAACCCTCACCTCATGAGGTATATGAACAAAAGCCTAGACACAAGCAGCTGAAATGAGCATTCTTCACAGGTTGGCCTTAAACATAGTGTGAGGAGATCCATAATCGGTGAGGAGCTCTGAGTAGAAGTGCTGCTCCTTCACATCTAAATAAACGAGTAGACTTGGTTCAGACATCTGATTAGGATGCCTCCTGGACACCTTCCTTTAGAGGTTTTCCCTGGCATGACGCACAGACAGGAGGTTTGAGGAAGACCCAGAACTCACTGGAGGGATTCTGGGAATGCCTTGGGAGCCCCCAGGAGAAGCTGGAGAGTGTTGCTGGGTTTCTATCCTGGATGAGTGGATGAATGGATAGATGGATGGAAGTAAGTAATCGTTGTGAGATCAAAGTTCATGCTCAATAATCCAGGTAAAACAATCCAACAAAGTTAAGTCATCTATTTGGTTTCTTTTATTCTTTTATTTTTTACGTTTCATCTTTCATCCAAAGGACTTCATCAGTCTGAGGAACCACAACAAAGTCAGTCCCATAAGTAAATGGACTGCACTTATATAGTGCTTGTCTATCATCAAGATATTCAAAGCTCTTTATCTGCGCCTTCATTTACCCATTCATGCAGCCCTCTACTACATCTTTACAAATAATAATCAGTGCTTTATAACATTCACACACTGATGGGAATCATGGGACACACATGGAGGCAATGAGGGGTTCAGTGTCTTGTCACGAGACACTCCGGCACGTGACTGCTGGTGGAATCGAACCCTCAACTCTTGCATTGGAGGACGACTGCTCTAACCACTCAGCCACAGCCATAAGTGAATGGTAAGTGGACTGTACTTTATAGCACATTTCTATCTTATCAAGACACTCAAAGCACTTTATACTACAATCTGTGCCCACATTAACCCATTCATACAGCACTCTACTAGATCTATACTAAACTAATTGAAAAAATCATTCTAAAGCAACTAATCAGAGCTTTATCACATTCATACACTGATGGGACACACACTGGAGGCAACGAGGGCTTCAGTGTCTTGCCCAGGTAGAGTCAAACCCCCAACTCTTGCATTGGAGGACGACTGCTCTAAACACTCAGCCTCAGCGCACTCCCATAGTGATCAACCAGTTTGCTGGTGATAAGATGGTTTCTGGAGTCCAGCTTCTTCCCCTTCAACTACTATGAGGCAGCCATAGCCAAAGTGGTTAAAAACAGTTTATGCTCAATAATCCAGGTAAAAAAAAACCAACAATCAGGGTAATCACTGTGTGGTTTGGTATCATAGTGTGTACCACATTTCTCATGGACTACAGAAAGCTGAGGAGAGAGTTGTCTAGAGAGTAAATACATTTCTTGACAAGCATGTTCAAGTTTGAAAAATAATCTTCAAGCAACTTGATGTCCCTTTGACTAAAACTGCACATATCATTCAGGTCCCTCCCTTAACTTGGACTCAAGAGGAAAATTAACGACAAACTGACTAAATGGATAATACAAATGTTAACCAAAAAGCATGTAACTTCCAAAAGACATTAGATGACTCCAATGTCAAGGTTTTTCAGTGTCATCTCATACGATCAGTCGCTGATGGAGCCAAAATGGCCTGAATGGAAGCCAACCAATGAGGTCACCACATCATAAAATTTAAGATTGGAATTTTACAAAATGCATATTGGTAAGACACATTGCTTTTGTGAGAATATCTATTGGACAGGTGAGACAAAACTGGAGCTTTATGGCAACAAGTGACATCAACTCTCTGTTCACAGACCCAAGAAAGAAACTGCAAATAAAGGGACACAAGGCCTAAAGTGAAGGAGGAGAATGGAGGATGCTCTGTTATGTTCTGGAACTGCTTGTTTGCTTCTGGCACTGGTTGTCTTGGTTCTGTGCAGGGAACTAATCAATCTCAAGATTGTAAAGGCATTATGGAGCTGAATTTGCTGCCCAGCTTCAAAAGGCTTGTTCTCAGTCCCAGGTCATGGGTCCTCCAACAGGGTAATGACCCAGAACACAGCTAACAACAGTCAAGAATAACTAAGAACAAAATAGTGGACTAATCTGAAGAGACCTTTTGAGACCTGATCTAAATCCTGTTGAACATCTGTGGAAGAAGCTGAAACTTGCTGGCTAGAGAAGGAACCCCTCAAGGCTGAGTTTACTGGAGGAATTAACCAACAAGTGGGTCAAAATACTGGTGGACAGGTGGAAAAGTATCAGAGCTGCAGAGATCACTTGATTACAATGTTTGCCTTAAAAGGTGCAACAAAATAGTAATTTTTAAAAAAAAATTGTCAAGGACAGTTTCATCGGTTTGCCTTTTAATTAATTATGTTAAGTTCCAAAGAAATTACATACAGTACTTTCTTGTTAACTTTTATTCCGTTGTTTTACTCTTTAACAAGATGCTGTACTTGTTAATTTGACTTTGAGTCCTTTTTAAGGTCGATGTAATGTTTGCTTGCCAAGCACTTTGCTGCACTGGATTTAAGAATACTTTATAAATAAAGTTAAATTATTGCTAATGACTATGAAATAATTCCATCATGAACAACGTTAAAAAAGGAAAAGGTGGCTGATTTTCCAGATAGTTGACCACATCGCTAGAGCTTAAAGTGCTGATCGGGTCACCGATTTATTTAGACCCAAGAACTCCAACGTCAGCAAAAAACAAAAAAAAACAAACTGTGATTCAGACCAGAGGTCAAGAATTTGGATGCTTTCCAATCCTCAAGTGCACTGAAGTTTCACATCTTACCTGTACAGTGTTACAAAGCACAGCAAAACTTTTAGTTCCATCAGAAACTATATTTGGCTTCAACCACCACACAAACAGTGTCTGTCTTTTGCATTTCAAACCCTGCATGCTGTTTTGCAGGAGTGCCTTGCTAGTCACAACCGCAGCAAGAGCAGAAAAACAAAATCAGTCGCTTGTCGTCTTGAGATTTAGAGTCTGAGCTACAGTGTCATGTGTTCCTCTTACATTCATTGTTGATATATCTCATTTAGAAATGACCTAGGGCAGCACGGTGGAACAGTATTAGAGCTGTAGCCTCACAGCAAGAAGGTCACAGGATCGCTTCCTGGCCTTTTTGTGTGGAGTTTGCATGTTCTCTCTGTGCATGCATGGGTTTTATCCGGGTTCTCCGGTGTCCTCCAACAGACCAAAAACATGCGTGTTTGGTTAAATGATAACTCTAAACAGTCCCTTGGTCTGAGTGGGAGTGTGAATAGTTGGATGTCTCTTTGTGTCCCTGTGATGGACTTGCGACCAATCCAGGTTGTGTCCCACCTAGAGCTGTTATTTCTTTTTTGAACCCAAAACCTGGCCCAGACCGACCCGGATTAGAACTGATCCAGGCCATTATAATGTGACTAATGTGTGGGCCGTGCCGATCTCGGGCTTTGATGCGGTTTTACGAATCCATACAGCACAAATAGAATGAGAGCATGAAGAAAGGAGAGTACAACATTAATCAGACTGTGGAAGAGATCGCTGGCACATTGTGCCATGTGGGCTCGGGCTTCTGCGGTTGTGCGAATAAAAGGAAACTAAATAATGCACAATATAAAATTGTGTTAATCTGCTTGTTGAGGAGGAGGCAGGTCTGACCGGTCGGTTTAAAAAAGTTGCGTCAAGCTCAGATGGACAACTCGTCACCGGCCGTGTGCGTCCGCTGACTCGCCGGTTGAAACGGATTGCGTCCAGGGTGTACCTCACCTTTCGCACAGTGACTGCTGGATATGAGCACCAGCTACCCCCCGCTACCCGAGAAGGAAGAAGCGGGTAAAGATAACGGATGGATCAGATGATCACCGGCTGCGCGCGTCTCCGCACCTGCTGTCATCTGCGGCGAAGGAAGTAGCAGCATCTACAAAAGCCGAATCGAGCAGCGCGTTCCATTAAAATAGCCTTGTTCTGTATTTTTCCAAATAATTTTGCTCTAAAAATACGAAGTATTTTTGTTCATCTGTATAATAGTCTATTGTTAGAGTAGATTTTTTTTAGGATATTTGTTTTGAATTTTAATATCCATTTGGTGAAATGTTAATAAACATGAATCTTACAACTTCCTTTCATTCCATTTTTTAAATTATCTTGTCAAACTGATTTGCTTACAAAGTTGTGGGGGTTTGTTTCGGGTTCATCCCTCTAATTACTGTAATCCATTGGGTCCGGGTAAGGCTCAGAGAAAAAAAAAAAACTACCGCATTTTCCGGCCTATAAGTCACAGTTTTTTTTTTACAAATTTTCATGTCCTGTGACTTATGGGGCGAAGCAACATATTTATGGATTTTTTTCCCATATTTTTAGACCAATTTTTGGCTGAGATATGACCTTTTCCATTCATTCTGACGAAAAAAATGGAGCAGTACCACTTTCGTCCGCCAGGGGCGCAGTACCATTTTCGGCCGCTAGGTTCCACCGACCGTTCCCAGCTCATGTGTCCGACAGAAGCCTCCTCTGGTCAGACTGACTCTGCCACAGCACGGCCTCCTACTTTCTGGAGGTCTGAACTACTGTTACCTTGTTAGCAAAATAGCTCATGAACCACACAACAGATTTTGATGAAACTTACAGAAAGTAATCACTGGATGGACATTTACAACGTTTTAGCTTTAGGAGATGTTTGAGCAAAAATTCGATTTATTTATCATTTATTTTCGCAGCGCGCGCGACCGTTTAGAAGACGTCAAAGTGAAACAATTCAAATCCAGCTGATTTGACCATTACGTGAATTTATTAAGGAACGGTTAAGCTCAGAAACACTTTTGCTCAGCAAACAAATATATTTTTTAAGTGTTATCTTGGTACATTTTAAAGGAAATGCTGCGGTCCCACCCGCGCGGGTGCACGTACAGTATAGTGAAACTACTTTTTAAATCCAGCTGATTTGACAATTACGTGCATTGATTAAGGAACTGTTAAGCTAAAACACATCTTTGCTATAATTTTCAGTAAACAAACAATTGTTTTTACCGTGTTAATCTTGTTAAAGTCCTTCCGTGCACGCTCCTGTGGCTGTCATTTGCAGCAGGGCACAACACGGCCCACATCTCGGGTTGTCAGCGGTGACGCGTAACATATGCAACGCGTCCGCGGTGACGCATAATAGATGCGACTTATGGGGCGAAGCAACATTTTCATGGATTTTTCCAATTTATTGGACATACTGTATTGGACTAAAGTGACTTCTGGGGCGGAGCGACTTAAAGGCCGGAAATTACGGTAGGCTCTGTCCCATCTGGGCCGGATTTATTAGGCCCGAATGCAACTCTAACCCACCGCTCACACACTGACCACTGGAGATGAACACCAGCTCCGCTGTGACCCGAAGAGGAAAACGAAGATAAAGAAAATGGCTGGGTGGGTGCTTTATCTTTTAATCTCTCTGAGTATTTAAACATGGCTCACTAATTTTAAGTATTTTTTCCTCTTGTACCTCATGAATACAACAGCAATGCAATTTGTGAAGCACAACAACAATCTACACATGGGCAAGAGCTGCTGTCGATAACATTTAAAAAAGAAAAAAGGTCAACCTGAAGACACTTTTCATTACCACTCCAGCAATAGTCATTCGCCAAGTGCTGGATGTTCCTTTCACAGCGTTCAGACTCTGGTTACTCAGGAGAACAGGCAGCAGTTTAATTAGAAAGTCTTGGCTCTATTGTGGAGAAAGGTGGGCGGAAACGGGAGGAGGCGGCGGTGGTAGTCACTGATGGAGCACTCTGGCTTCAAACCCATTTAGTAGTCGTAAGGGTGGGGTGGAAAAGCTCCACGTGAAGGCAAAACAAAGGAGTTTAATGGGATGATAATAAAACCGATGTTCTGATTAAGAGGACGAGTCTTCAATTCATTTTATTTGTCAGTACAGGTGACATTATTAATGACCGTGCTCAGTGCGTTTGAATCTCAGAACAGAATCTTGTGCAGCCAGGCTTTTCCTGCACGTTGTCACTTTTGGCTCGCGGCTCCCCAAACAAGCTGCACATGCGCCGGTTGTGGTGTGTTGCAGCGTTGCCCTGTGGCTAACAAGCCCAACGATTGGCACCAAAGCTGCCACCGTTCTGACCGGACCTGCAGCAGTATTGAGTAAATGCCATAATGCTTCCATGATGTCTTCCTGTGGGGGGGGAGTGGGCCACCTCAGCCTCGCCGCTCTCTGGTTTTGCTGTGTAATGAAATATGTCTCCCTTGATATATGGCTGCAGGAGAAGCCCAAATCGAAAATTGAATCACACTAACTTAATTTGTGGTTGGGGCAATCAAATTACTTGTTTTGGCTGCTGTGCTGACGATAAATTCATCTTTGTGACAAAGCTGTCACGGCAACGTAAAGGGTGCGGAGGAGACAGAGTGAATATGTGTATGTATGTATTGTATGAGGGTAATGGTGAACAGAGGACAGCAGAGAATTTGCCTTGGTGCCTGCTGTCAGAAGTATTGTGCCAGTGACGTGGATTTGCTATCACTAGACCTGAAGTTCCCATATACTATTATGAAAAAACTCAGGACAGTGTTACACTTTTACTATTTTATGCTTATGTTTATTAAATGTTTTAGTGTTTAGTGTTTAGATGGTTACTGTTGCACCGAGGGACTGAGAGAGAAACGCAATTTCGGTCCTGTGTACAGTATGTCCTGTACATATTGCAGTTCTGACAATAAAGTTGACTTTGACTTTGACTTGACTTGACTTTGAGTTTTTATTTATTTATTTATTCATTTCATATTTAAAAAAAACACAAAAAACTATTTACAAAACCACATAATTAAAATAAAACAATATATGAAATGAAAGGTAGCAGAAGAAGAAAAAATCTTATCTTATCTGCCCCTTCTTTAAACAAAATCAATTCAAACAACAATCATCTATAATTAATATAACAAAAATAACAACACAATTTACCATATATAATAACTTGGATATAAACCAATTTATATATATTTTTTCAGAATTTTAGTTTTAATCATTTTCTTAAACATAGGCATTGACTTTGCAATTTTAATGTCATTTTCCAAACCGTTCCACAGACCTATTCCCTGAATTAAAGTAGACCTACTCTTTAAACTACAGTAGTTCTATGCTGTGGTATTACAAAAAAAATAGTTGTTCCCTTAAAGGTTCAGTATGCAGTTTCTGTAGAACTGCAGCAGTTAGAAATATTTTCAACAGGCAAAGCATTCTGATCCCTCCCCCTCAGAGCCATATGTGGCTCTGCCCCCTTGTGGTCTGTTGAATTTCAAATTCAAGCTCTGTTTTTATTGGCTGATTCAAATTCAAGCTCTGTTTTTATTGGCTGGTTACAAACTCTGTTTTTATTGGCTGGAAAATGGCGGGTCACCTTTTCTTTTTAGAAATGCTTATTTACCACCTGGAGAAGCAAGGGGACAATATTTTTTTTAATTTTTTTTCAGAGATTACCTGGCTAACATCAGTCTGTCAGGAGGTAGTGACAGAGTGAAGAAATATGTTCATAAAAAAAGCTACATACTGCAGCTTTAAGATTATAAATACTTTTCCTTTTTACAAAAAGCGTTTGAATGTTTGGGGATAATATGAAGTTCTGAGCTTTGTACAATACTAAAAGAATATAGTCAACCAAATCGTAAAACTTCAGTTTAATAATACTAACAATAAAAGTTTTTTTTGCGTGTGTGTGTGTGTGTGTGTGTGTGTGTGTTTTTGTTTTTTTTACAGTAGTCAATGGACAGCTACAATTACAGACAGCTTAAACAAGTTTGTGTTCCCCTGTGGAGCAGTTGGATGTGAAAATGTCAGAAAGTGTCGGCATCCACAGTAGTGTTCACTTCTTCAGCAGCTGAACAGCTTGGCATCAGTGCCTCAAGACTCAAAGCTTCATATGGCTACAGTAAGTCTGAGCTTAGTCGCCCATTAAAAGATCAGTTCATGGAAAAAGCAAGATAAAACGCTTCCGCTTAGTTTTGTGGAATGTAGCCAGGCTGTAATTAAAAATGGGTGATGACATCTCCCAATGGGTCGCTTTGGTTTAAAATTACAGATTTAAACAGAATCAAAATTTTTGGTTGGAGTCAAGAAAGAAATAACACATTATTACACAATGATGATGTCATACAGCATGAACAACTTTCCAATAGAAGCAACTTTTCAGCTGCTTGAGGACACTTTGACAAGTGGAGGATATGTGGATCAAAGAGCCAATCTAGAAAATAATGGTTAATCAGCTCTAATGCTTGAGACACAAATGCCCACTGCTATTAAATCATAAATTAAAGTCACTTAAAAATGAAAGAGCATTACTTCAGTTAATGCAGCCATTTGAGAATGATTAATGTTGGGCCACAATTAGCAGAATCTGGAGTTAAAAACCATAAAACAGGGGGGGGGGGGGGGGGGACAAGTAATTATTTAAAGACTACAAATGTTCATATCATGGATGGTGGATGACAGGACACAAACACATGCATGTAGGAAGCAGACTCAGTAGTAAATATAAATGAATAACTAAAATAGGATTCACGTCATTGACACACTTTAGACTGGCCTAACAGATAAATCCAACCTTCCCAGACATAAACATTTAGAGTGATTAGACAATCAAGCCGACGGATACATCCAGCAGCCTCTCAGCACCATCAGCATTTAATAGTCTGTGCTCAATGTACAACAAACTAAGCAAACAGTGTCATGTAAATGTGCAGACATTTAAAATGAGATAATGTGGTATTTCCTCACACCAGTGCACAGATTTTTCAAAGTTGTTTTGTACGGCAATTGTGAAAAATTGAATAAAAAAAAATAAAAAAATGCATTTAGCTAGTTAATAGTTTAGCCTAGACAAAAACTTCCACCCTTTCCTTCATATTCTGTGTTTAAGGTATTACTATTCATTAGTATTGCTTTACAATACATTGCTATATTATATACACTAAAGATCAAACTATTATTTTAACCAGTGCTTAATTTGAACTGGATGCGGATGGAACAGGACCTGGGAACTTTCTTATTTTGTTCCGGTAACCGTTTAGTTGGATTCAGTAACAGGCTTACTAATAATAAAGTTATGAACAAACAGGACTGCCTTGAACAAATAAAACTTGTATTGGATATGTAAACTGAAAATAATTACATAAACATTCATTTTAAACACAACCACTTGCAACTTCTTAATGTCACATACGAGCTGCCCCTTCATGTAAGCATTTCCACCTCTACCCTTAAAAAAATATCTGCCCCTAAAAGAGTGGTGGGGGGTGAGTGCCAACCGAGCTAATCAGGCAGTCGTACGCAGGCAGGAGTCCACAGGTAGCCACCATTAACAGACGGCGGAGGCCCCTGGAGGTTTCACATGTAGAGTCAGACAACAACAAGCAGGGACAGTGTCGTGCGCAGAACGATCAAGTAATGGTGTGGAGTGGGGGCAGGGTAGGATTCTTGACAGAAGCAGTGTTTACAAATGTAGAGGTTTAGAAACCCATTAAAATACACCAAAATGAAGGAAATCCCATCTACTTTACTCAAAGATTTCTGGGGAGGACCCCCAGGACCTGCAGGTGAAAAGACCATGAGGGCAATGGCCGATGTGGGGATCTTGGAGGAGGCAGCCGATGTGGGGATCCTGGAGGAGGCAGCCGATGTGGGGATCTTGGAGGAGGCAGCCGATGTGGGGATCTTGGAGGAGGCAGCCGATGTGGGGATCTTGGAGGAGGCAGCCGATGTGGGGATCTTGGAGGAGGCAGCCGATGTGGGGATCTTGGAGGAGGCAGCCGATGTGGGGATCTTGGAGGAGGCAGCCGATGTGGGGATCTTGGAGGAGGCAGCCGATGTGGGGATCTTGGAGGAGGCAGCCGATGTGGGGATCTTGGAGGAGGCAGCCGATGTGGGGATCCTGGAGGAGGCAGCCGATGTGGGGATCCTGGAGGAGGCAGCCGATGTGGGGATCTTGGAGGAGGCAGCCGATGTGGGGATCCTGGAGGAGGCAGCCGATGTGGGGATCTTGGAGGAGGCAGCCGATGTGGGGATCTTGGAGGAGGCAGCCGATGTGGGGATCTTGGAGGAGGCAGCCGATGTGGGGATCTTGGAGGAGGCAGCCGATGTGGGGATCCTGGAGGAGGCAGCCGATGTGGGGATCCTGGAGGAGGCAGCCGATGTGGGGATCCTGGAGGAGGCAGCCGATGTGGGGATCCTGGAGGAGGCAGCCGATGTGGGGATCTTGGAGGAGGCAGCCGATGTGGGGATCTTGGAGGAGGCAGCCGATGTGGGGATCTTGGAGGAGGCAGCCGATGTGGGGATCTTGGAGGAGGCAGCCGATGTGGGGATCTTGGAGGAGGCAGCCGATGTGGGGATCTTGGAGGAGGCAGCCGATGTGGGGATCCTGGAGGAGGCAGCCGATGTGGGGATCCTGGAGGAGGCAGCCGATGTGGGGATCCTGGAGGAGGCAGCCGATGTGGGGATCCTGGAGGAGGCAGCCGATGTGGGGATCCTGGAGGAGGCAGCCGATGTGGGGATCCTGGAGGAGGCAGCCGATGTGGGGATCCTGGAGGAGGCAGCCGATGTGGGGATCCTGGAGGAGGCAGCCGATGTGGGGATCCTGGAGGAGGCAGCCGATGTGGGGATCTTGGAGGAGGCAGCCGATGTGGGGATCTTGGAGGAGGCAGCCGATGTGGGGATCCTGGAGGAGGCAGCCGATGTGGGGATCCTGGAGGAGGCAGCCGATGTGGGGATCTTGGAGGAGGCAGCCGATGTGGGGATCCTGGAGGAGGCAGCCGATGTGGGGATCCTGGAGGAGGCAGCCGATGTGGGGATCTTGGAGGAGGCAGCCGATGTGGGGATCCTGGAGGAGGCAGCCGATGTGGGGATCCTGGAGGAGGCAGCCGATGTGGGGATCTTGGAGGAGGCAGCCGATGTGGGGATCTTGGAGGAGGCAGCCGATGTGGGGATCTTGGAGGAGGCAGCCGATGTGGGGATCCTGGAGGAGGCAGCCGATGTGGGGATCCTGGAGGAGGCAGCCGATGTGGGGATCCTGGAGGAGGCAGCCGATGTGGGGATCCTGGAGGAGGCAGCCGATGTGGGGATCCTGGAGGAGGCAGCCGATGTGGGGATCTTGGAGGAGGCAGCCGATGTGGGGATCTTGGAGGAGGCAGCCGATGTGGGGATCCTGGAGGAGGCAGCCGATGTGGGGATCTTGGAGGAGGCAGCCGATGTGGGGATCCTGGAGGAGGCAGCCGATGTGGGGATCTTGGAGGAGGCAGCCGATGTGGGGATCTTGGAGGAGGCAGCCGATGTGGGGATCTTGGAGGAGGCAGCCGATGTGGGGATCTTGGAGGAGGCAGTCAATGTAGGACCTGCCGAAGGCGTGGGGCTCTCCAAAGGCATGGGGGCTGCCGAAGACATGGGTCTCGCTGAAGATGTGGGACGAGGAAGAATCTTTGAGGGGTATATGTCAAACCTGGCATGAAGCATGGTGGTCATAAGCGGCATTTAAATGTCCAAATAAATGATGGAGTCCTCAATGCCCGATAGCCACTCTTGTGTCGACTTGATCCGATTATACTGTCAAAAGTCAGGGTTTTGGATTCAGAATCAGCCAGACAATGAGTGTAAAAACAAAGAATACAGTTTTATTGGTTTTGCAGCTGCAAGTGGGAGCCAGGATTCAACTGTGGGAGCACGTCTTCACAAGCAGGTGGGGTGAGAGCTACCTGTCGGAGCTTGAAGTAATGACGTCACAGCAACTGGTGGGATGGCAGCTGCAGAGGGAGGCCTTTAATGCTGTAGACAGTAGGGATATGCAGTGTCATGGTCCAAAGGGTGAAGAGGGGGTCATGCACAGGGAGTCAGAAGTCCAAGAACAAATCCAAAGTTAAACCATAATCCAGAATCTGTAGTCAGAAGTAGTCAAAACCTGGGTCAGATGGGCAGAACCAAACCATAGGAGGAGCAGGCAGAACAATAAATCCAAAAAATGAGATGTGACAAATAATGACAAATAAAGAACCTTGAATCCCAGAGATCAAAATCCAAAAAGCAAGGTGTGAACATCATCAGGCATGAACAAGAAACCAAGTGGCTGAACAACAGGTACCATGAAAGGTCTAATAATCTGGCAGGTTGGGAAGGTGAGAAGAGTCCTGAAATAAGGCCTTCTTCTTCTTCTTCCATGAGGTTTAACGGCAGCTTACAACCTTCCGGTGTATTACCGCCATTTGAAATAAGGCCAGGAGCAGGTGAAGTGAATAAGTGCTGATGAGCAGAAAGTGCAGAGGGGGTGTGGCAGAGTGACAGCTGCACATGACACGGAGAAGCAGAAACATGACAGAGAGGCAGATAACTGAGAATGTGATCATGACGTTAGATGACAATAAAAGTGATCATGTTCTGTACCTTGAGCAAGTCATGATTGGGTGACATGTTTGGGTGAGTATGATAAGGTCAAACTCAGCTGTGGACATATCCTTGATGTGAGGCTGATTGAAGGAGACGGAAAGGGTGGGAGCAGTGTTCATGTGTCACTCATCTTCCCATCCTTCACTTCACACATTGTGAAAACCACTGCCGCAGGCATGGAATGGTTCTCCACTATCTAACTCCATAAAAGCAGAAATAAAAGTGTTTTACTCACTGAGAAGAACACGCAAAGCAGCATTAACAAGTTGCAAGATTGGTCTCATGTTCAACCAATTTCCCCAATTGGAGATGAGTTTGTGACGGGCCAGCACGAATAAAGCTTGCCCATGCATACAAGTTTACTCACCATCCGTAGATGTTTCACGCTCGCTGCTGAAACAAACAGAGGGACCATTTTAAAGGATGAATACTCTTTATTTTTTATCTTCAGGAAGCAAACAACAGCCAAGCAGAAAACATATAAAATGATTTGGTGGTCAGATTTACAGAGATGGATCCATATGCTTTTATCTAAATGTTTTCATTATGTCCAGATCCGTTCAAAGAAACAACTTTGACACATTTGCACATTTTTCTACAGGGTTACACGTGAAAAACACATGGTTGGGCTTGTTACAGTGATTGGGTTGAAAGGGTACCGGTATATTTTTATCAGTGGAAATGAAAGAATGAGAATAGACTCAGTGGGAAAAAATCATAATTTTATTAAATTTCATGGGTTGCACATGGAAAAAGATGGGGAAGGTAATTCTGTTTGCACAAAGACACCAATCATCGTGGCTCTGAAACATTGGTTCATAACACCAAATTCTGACATAATTTACAAGTTCTGTGAATCACTTGGGGTGTTATACTGTATTCCCACATTCAAACTTGTTAGGGGATTCACTGTGACATAATTGAAAGATTTAATATGCTCGTGTGGTCAGCATTCACTGTTGCAAAGTTATGGGCTTTCAATGGTTGACCATAAAAGGATTGGAAAGACCTTTAGCTAACCTGTACTTGTAATGTGCTTCAAAAAAATCAAATGAAAAATAAGCAAAATTGTATTTTGCAGTACCCGGTAATTGATTATTTGCATTGAACTGTAAACTGGTGCTTGTTTATTTTTTAACATTTCTATAAGCTTGGCAGATGTGTGGGCATTGACTTCAAATATCTTAGGTGTAAAAAAAAAAAATCATTTTCTTTATGTTAGTCACATTTAGAGATGCCTAGAGAAGTAATTTCTTTTTTAATGCTTTACATGGTTTAACAAGTTTGAGAACTGTTCCTCTAGAAGATAAGCACTCTATTCCATACTCAGTGTTCTACATCACTGCACAATTTTCAAATAAGTTCCAGGTCTCAGCCATTGGTTTGATGTCTTCTTCACTACAGCAGAACACTAGTTTTGAAAAGTGGAACTCTGTTTTAAATTAAATAGGCATTAAAGCTGGGTAAATGCCATTTAAGTCCAAATTTGGGAGTCAAATATGCCTCTGCTAATTTTGAAATCATCCAATCTAAGCAACCTGCTTCACATTTATCATGTCCATCGATGCTCTGACAATGTGCTTTTATGATTTTGTACAAATGGTCATCCACAAATGCAGGTTAAAGCTCTATCATGCAAAGTAGACGACGTAAGTGTCACTATTTTAGGCAGATTAGACTCAGGAAAGCAGACCAACAGGATGAACTCTAAAATAAAACTAAATTTGATTATAAACAAAACAAAAAGGCATGGCAGCAAACGTACAGAGTACAGGGTAGGTACAGACAGATACGGGTAAGTACAAGCAGGTACAGTGTAGGTACAGGCAGGCACAGGGTAGGTACAGGGTAAACACATATAGGTACAAGGATTACACATGTAGGTACAGGGTAGGTATAGTGTAAGTACAGGCAGGTAAAGGGTAAGTACAAGCAGGTACAGGGTAACTACAGGCAGGTACAGTGTAAGTACAGGCAGGCACAGGGTAGGTACAGGGTAAACACATATAGGTACAAGGATTACACATGTAGGTACAGGGTAGGTATAGTGTAAGTACAGGAAGGTATGAGGTAGATATAGGGTAGACACATGTAGGCACAGGATTGACACATGTAGGTACAAGGTAGATACAGGTAGTCCCCGACTTACGAGCGCTCTGACCTACGAGGTTCCGGACTTACGAGCTGGCGAATTTTTGGAAAAAACGCAAAAAATACCGAGTTTTTCTGTGTTTTTTCACCACAGTTCGTTAGCTAAACATGTGGACACACGTTTCCGATCATTTTTATGCACTCGTAAGCAGTTTTTCGATGAAAAACGAGTGTTTGTAGTCGCGCTAGCAAAACCGTTCCAACTTACGAGCGAAATTCCGGACTTACGAGACACGTGGCGGCCGTTCCGAATTACGAGATTTCCGTGTTACGAGCAACTCGTTGTAACGGAACTCGCTCGTAAGTCGGGGACTACCTGTACAGGGTAGACACATGTATGTACAGTACAGGGTAGTCAGGATAAAAACAGGTAGGCACAAGGTAGGTACAGGTGGGTACAGAGCTGTACACATAAGTACATAGGTGCAGGTAGGTATAGGGTATGTACAGAGTTGGTACGGGTAAGTACAGGTACTGTATATACAGAGTATGTGCAGGTAAGTTAAGCCACTTTGCCTCTGATAAGTACAACTCAAGTTGGTTCTCATTTTACTGGTTCTTCTCATGTGTAGGTAGTACAGTCTCCGGTGTAGGTGAATACCCACTATGACGTTTAACCATTCTGTAGGCAAGATCATTATTGCAAAGAGGGTGCTATTGTCACTGCAAAGTGGGCGGGCATCATAACAGCTCTCGCTGAATTCTCTGATCTGCTAATGAAAGAAAGGTCTGGACCTTATCTGTGGTCCTCAGCACTACTTTTGGAGCTTCCATTACTGAATGCTAAAAAAAAAAAACTACAAACGCCACATTTTGCCTTCTGCAATGATCAGAGAGGAAATGACGTTTCAGATGTAGTTTGCAGTCATTGCTGGGCGGATCATCCAGTGGCATTGTTCTAATGGCCAATCAAAATTGTCACCTCAGAGTAGTTTGCTTGGAACCATGAACAAGATGGTCCATAAACTGGGATGAGTGAAGGTGGGTACTGGCAGTGGGCAATTAACTAGTGCAGTGTGGTGTCAGACAAATGAATGTTGAGACTGGTCTGTACCTGTACCTACAGCGCTGTTAGTTAAGTGTGTGTGTGTTGAGTGCTATGACGACAGTCCGACTACCGGACGATAAAGGATCAGAATGGGCGAAATGTGTTGAACCGGAGGGACTGGAGGTGTGTGTGTGTGTGTTTTTTACATTTTACCCAACACTTGGTCAGTATTGAATTAAAATGATCATTTATTCAGTTTTGCTCAGTAAATCCCACAATACATTGTACATGCCTACACCCAATCCTGAAACACCTGACTGAAACACAGCACTTTGAGATTTTTATTAATGAAAAGTGCGGTATAAATTGAATTCATTATTATTATTATTATTACTGATCATTAGCTCTGATGAAAATTGGCCTCCCGCCTTTGTCTCAAGAACCACTACAGCAAAGCAATTCTGGCCCATGCACAGCTTCATTTCCCATTCATACACAGCAGACAACCTGCTTTTAGTTCCTTAGAAGACATGACAGCAACCCAGAAATAGTTTTTGTTTTCCCTCTTGTGTTTTGTCGGGCCTGTATCCTGCTGTGACTCCGACGGCGCCCTCCTTTTGCATTGCCTGTGTCACCTTCAATCACCTTAGAGAGAAAGCAGGAGAGGAAACAGTGGATGTGAAAGAACAGCTTGAGATACCATAGATTACATTTGAAGACACAAACATGTTTTAATAATAATGAAAACCCAGAAATATGGAGAAAATAGTGCAACCAATTCAAAGATAAAAGAAGATACGGATGGTTGAGGGGAGGACTTTGCAGCTTTAAAAGGAAACCACTTTTTAAAAAATGGTGGGAATAGTGGAAGATGCTGAGAGAAAAACATTACTCCTAGGAGAGAACCAACATGGAGTCTTGAAACAGCAAAAGGCGGAAAAACCAGGCAGACTGAATGAAAACAGCTGGAGAGAAAGAGAAGAGGGTATAGATGCTGAGAGGGGAGAAAGTGTGTCAAAGAAGGTAACACTCTTTTGACTGCTATCTTCATATCCTGGTGCGGCACTACTCCCCTGTCAAGTCCACCTTCCCTGGACAAGGACTGCTTGTCATGTTAATGGCCTGGAAGAAAGACTATGTCACTTTATCACCTTGCTGCGGCTCTAATATGGCCTTTTGTCTCCTTGGCTCCTTCTTTGCTCCACAACTCCCTTGGAAGTGACTAATTGATCCTGGGAGACAAGTTTTTTGTGTGTTTTTTTTTTCTTCTGTATTGCGGGCTGATGAACAATATGAGAAAAAAAAAAACGCTGATAAAGGAGAAAGGGAGAAAAAAAGAAAGCAGGATGTGCGCCCAGCTCCAGATAATGTAGCCCACTGTCTGCTGCAGTGCCATCTCATTTCCTCACACAAAAGTAACATCACCACTTTGTAAATGAAAGTCAGTCAGCCGAAAGATGCCCCTCACGCTCTGGCAGCTCCTTCTTGAGATAATGGGCACATGTACATTATTCCTGTAGACACAAGATCAACTGAGAAAAAGCAGTATGTGGGTAGTTAATGAAATCCATTCAAGTGTGTGTA